>JAMKQA010002998.1:0-23015 GCA_024699735.1 Posidonia australis
TCCCCTTATGTTCCATGCTGCTATTAACATTTAATTACACTGGGATATGGAAAGAGAAGCAAAGTTCTCAAATATATTAGGATCCTCATTTAGATTTTAACAATTCAAACCTTAGTCTTCTCTAACCAAATTATAAAAAGATTTAACCTCAGACAGAGTCTTAAAAGTAATACCAATCTTTTCAGCAAAGCTTTTAAAATGATCATAGGAGTCCCAAGTAAGTACATCATTCAATAAAGTACAGGCATTATCGAAAAAAATCAGAAGTTATATTTTCGGCAGAATCAGCACCAAACATAGTATCTTGCAAAGCATCAGGATTGCAGGAAGTACTATTAAAATTACAAAAATTACCTGGCGCATGTATGGGAGTAGGTGGCCGTGGATCAGCCATAGCCTCGCTTGTTCCTCTCAGGTCATCACTTTCCAAGCAATCATAAACAACAAGCACTTTTTTGAATTTGGATAAAGAAAGATTCCTTGCCTTTATTTCAGATTCTATAAACTTAGAAGTTTCATTCTCTCCATGGAAGGGTTTAGGAGAGACGGTTACAGGGACATTGGGAGAAATAGCTTCCCTTGGGGAAGAGTAGGATGGGATAGGAAGAATGCCAGCAGCCTTAGAAGTAGACATCAATTTTGGACTGATGGGTCTGGTCCATACATTTTTTCCTGATTTTGGATTTCTATTCCCTTTGTTTCCCCTCCACCCTTTATTATTTTTGAACTGCTTCCGAATTGGGTTCAAAGCACTAGAACTAGGGTAGCCAGAATGTGGTTTTGGGGGCCATACATGGGTCTGTTTTGGGGTGACTTCAGAAGATGTGCAAATATCCCAACTCTGTCTAAACTTAATTGGGTAGACAGATTTGTCATAGGCGAAGAACTTGCAATCTGGTATCTCCATACCAGGGCGGACTTTAATTCTGATTCTAGAAAAGCCCAGAGTTTTCACAAAGTCTAGAGACATGTCTACCTCTAATAGTTCAGCAAAACTATCAACCATATGTCTGAAAATGTCCACATTCCAAAGGTGATGTGGAATTCCTTCGAGTCTAATCCAGACTCCTTCCTCTTTTAGATTACAGATTGCATTAGAATTTGATGTCCATGGTATGAATGAGGCTGAGATCATCTAAAGCATGGGGCCATAGAAGTTGAGGGAATCGTTCCTGTCTTTAATAGATGGGAATACTAAAAGGCATTTTCCAGGGGAGAAGGTCTGCACCTCTATTTCAGGAGCATTGGACCATTGGGTCCGAATGTGTTCCATTAAAGTTTCTCTAGTAAGACTCGGAGAGTGAGCAGTGATAATAGCACTGCGAGACAGTAACAGGTGTTGATTACAGACCGCCTCAGAAGGGGCTAATATGGTTGGATTTTGAGGAGAGAGACCAACAGATTTTATGGTGGGAGGGAGTGTGGGAGCCATATGCGAACCCTGAAAAAATTTACAGAGTGCTACAGAGTGTGAGGATGATTTACATTTAAAACAGAAACCCTTATATTTGCAACCCTTTTTTTCGTGACCCCTCAACCCACATCTAAAACATCTGTCATGAAGAATGCAAAAACTTACCCATGGAGGACGGGCTTTTTTCCTGGAGATTTTTTTCCAACCACCGGATTGTTCTTCAGGAAGCAAGGGTCTACAGCACGAAGCACCAAAGAGAGTAGGTGAGCGTCGTCTGCAGGCAGAGAGAATGGGGGTAGAAGGCTGGTTTGGAGATGCAAGCACCGCAAATCTCGAGCCAGAGGAGGTGTATCGGCTGTCAGAGGAGAGAGTAAGAGAGGAAGTCTAGGAAAGGCGGCTAATGTCAGAAGACATCTTTGTGTCAGAGATATTACCCGTATACGAAGAAAGCCCAGGGGCCTCAGAATTGCAACCGACATCTTGCTCCATTTATAAAGAAAATTTTCTAAAATAATCAGCTTCAACCATAATTAGCCATAATACCTTTGCTAACAGAGGAGTGATTAGAATCCATAGTGGGAATGTCAGAATTAATGTCTAGGTTAATGATATTTCCTGCTCTCTCAGCACATACTTTTTCACTCTCACATGGTATTACAGGGGATGATGGACAATTAATGTGATTTGACTCGTCACTATTCACGAGGGATACAGAAGAACATTCGTCAGAGAGATTCGTGGGAAAATAAAATCCCCACCCGGGGTAAGCCCAATTATCAGAGTGATAATTATGGTCATAAGGCTGATTATACTGATTAATGGCATTGATACAGGAGCAATCAGTACCGAAATTCGAATCTCTAGACGAGAGAGAGAAACAAACCGAGATTAACGGAGGTCTAAAACTTGTATAATTCCACACGGAATCAGGAGTTTTTTCTGCAAAAGATGTCTGCGTGACAGTGTATGGGGAATCCCGCCTCTGCCGGCTGCCGGAGTAGGAGTTCTGACGAGACCCAACAACCTTGTTGAACGTCGGGGCAGAAGGAACCAGATGGGGAAGATGACACCTGTCTGAATCAGGGGAGCAGATCTCACCCAAACCAAAACTACTGATATTATTGCAAGCAGGAGTGTAAATTTTTTCATTCGAATCATGAGTATTTTCATTCCTATCATCACCTGAAATGAAATCATTCCGACAGAAACCAGTCCTAATTCCTTTTTTATTTTCATCCAGAATCTTGTGGAAACGAAGCCAATAATTTTTGGGAAATGCAAGAGAGCAATCCACAGCGATTTTATCATACACATAGCAGGATCGTAAATTAATAAATCGACAAAGATTCAAAATCCAATAGCAGAACATAGAATCCAGTGAGATATTAGGGTGGTAGCTGTTTAGAGGCAGTAAACAGGGGGAAGAGCCTGCAGAGATGCGTAGGTACAAGAATTTTCTCGATTCGCTCCAGGAAATAGCAGATCCAATCGACAGCTCGTCGATAGAACCAAAAGGAGCAGGAATAGAACTACCAGTAAAGACAACTGGCTCAGGCTCAAAAGAGGGAGAGTTTACCTCGCCGGAGCCACATACCTGCCCCACGCTGTTCCTTCTGGAGCGATTCCCAGATTGACTAGGTCTGACTTGAAAAGATGGAGGATCGGGGCTCTCCTCTTCCAGAAGATTGGATTTGAAGACTTCCTAGTCGAATCGTATGGTGTTTCATAGCAGATCTGCATTTCTCAGACAACCGGAACCCTACGAGCGGCCGCAACGATTTCACCCTTTTCCAGCTAATGTTAGCGATTTTCCAAAACGCAGCAGCATTTTTTAGGGGAAGAACAAAGTTGAAGTAAGCTATTGTTGAACTACATAAAATTTTTATGCTGGTCATAAAGTAAGATGTGTGCATGTTTTATTTTCTGTTAAAGTTTGTGAGTTGAATTATCTCACGTATGATTGGAATTTATCTGTTGCTGTTTGACTACAATGTGGTCCCACGTAGACTTCCCACCTCAATGAGGGGGCCACATTAAGGTGATAGGTGCAGTTCGATTGCACTGAATCACTACCTTATTTATAATATGACAAATATTTATATGTATTATGTATCATCAGCGTAAGAGGTTTTTGCACTTTAATTACATTCATAATGGATTTTGGCACTTATAAGTCACCATATTTGGATTTAGTACTTTTGTTCTCTTTTTGAATTTTTTACCTAAAATCCCCTTAGTAATGTATATTTACAATTGTAAAGCACTTACACCTTTACTTAGTATCTAAATCTTTAGCTGACTCCCACTACATCCTCTAACATCACTCCACGATTAGTGTTCACCACCACCTCTGATGGTACATACTTTGATGACAATCTTGCATGACAACACCACTACTACTTCTCCTTGTGTCCTCTTTCTTTAAAAGGAATCCTACTTTACAATGTCACAACCACTTTTTTCACTTCTACCCTTTACAATACACAATTTAGTAGATATGAGTATACATAAAAACATAATCAAGTATACATTTCATTAACCGTGAGTATACACAAGAACATAGTTAAATATATGTAGTACAACATAAAAGTGTTTTTTTCAAAGGGATCGAGGAGGAAGTTGACGAGGAGATGGCTAACAAGGAGATCATTTGAGAGAGAAGCCATTGGTGTGTGTGTTTATGAGTGAGAGAAAGAGGGAGATGGAGAGAGAGAGAAAGAACTAAACCTAAAAGACTTTGAGGGTGTTTTAGGTAGAAAATTTTTAGAGAAGATAAAAGTGTTAAATCTAAACATGATGAGCTATAAGTGCGAAAGTCCATTATAAGTGGAATTAAAGTGCAAAAAACTCTTACTGTCATGAATACGGTATTTGATACTCATGTTTCATAATATTTTTATAGAATATTTACAATTTTAAAAATCTTAACATTATTCAAAAATCCATATTTATTTGGAAAATTCCATTTTTCGATATCCAAACAAATACATAAATTTAGTTATCGATGTACGAAAAAATCCAGATCATTTGTACTCTTACTTATGAAAATTCAATCTCGGGTTGAATTTACCGATATGCCCCTCATTCTCCACCGCGCGGGAAAAAGGAACACTAGGGTTCAAAATCCCCATTGCTCCATCGGCGAAGAGTAGATCACCACCACCGCAATGTCATCCTTCTCCTCCCCGATCCCGATCTTCTCCATCGGCGAAGAATAGACGACACCACCATCACCGCAATGTCGTCCTTCTCCTCCCCGATCTTCTCCATCACCGATATCTTCCGCCTCCTCAACAGTAGCGGATTCTCCATCAAGCAGGAGGACCTCACCGCCCCCTCCTCCGACGTCATCTGCGCCCTCTACGTCGACATTCTCGACCGCCTCGACCCCCTAGGGTACTCTATCTATTCCCAACTGCATCCCTTCCTCCAATCAACTCCCATTTTTTGCTGATTATTGTAACTCGCAGGAGCGATGTGGACGGGCAGGTGCCGTTCGCGGCGCTGGATATCCTGGAGAACCCCGATTCGCATGTCGTTGGGGTCGGGAAAGTGCAGCTCTTCTACAAGATGAACGCTTTTCTTGATTCCATACAGGGTGGGGGAATTGCCATGAGGGATCTCACAAGGCC
The DNA here is from genome assembly GCA_024699735.1 of Posidonia australis. NCBI lineage: Eukaryota > Viridiplantae > Streptophyta > Magnoliopsida > Alismatales > Posidoniaceae > Posidonia > Posidonia australis. The sequence continues at coordinate 5,047 of JAMKQA010002998.1, forward strand.
TGATTCTAGACACACCACCGAGATCCTCAGCTCCTTCATCAATTACATGCTTTACATGTGACAAAAAAAGGAACTTTTTTTAAATCATGATTTTTGTGAATTCTCATTTTACTTAATCCGGAGAAATTTTTGTGTGTTAGGGAAGAAAAGACGAAGCTGTTGGGCCCGATTGTGGACCAGTTCCCGAGCATTGAGGAACGACGAGTGGAGATTAAGGAGAGGATTGCTGAGGTTGTTTTGTTGTTGTTTTTGGTAGATTTTATGGATTCAAGTGTCAGCTTTGGGATTTTTTTTCTTACTTGTTTGGATCTATCGTGCAGATTAACAAGAATATTCTTGAACATGAAGCGGCTTGTGAATTGGAGCAGCCTGTTGTTGAAGGACTGGATGCTGAGGTCAAGAATTTGAAGCAAACAATACATAATTTTAACAAGGAGCAGATGTCAATTAAGGCTCGAGCCTTAGAGCTTAAGGATCGTATGGATGCGGTCAATGACAAGGTATCTGAATGTGGTTTCCTTTACAATGAAAATTTACAGCATAACTTGAAACTTTCTATTTATAAAAACCATTTCCCCCATGATAACATTGGAACTTGTTAAGAAAATTTGTGTTGGGAAAGGGAGTTATTTAGAAGAGCCAAACCCTATGGCATTATCATTCTAGCTGGTTCCTGTAAGCAGGACATTGGGGATTTTAATGTTCCTATTCCTCAATTATAATGAAAGCGTCCATCTTAACAATCAATAATGAAACTTGGATTCTTTTTAAATGCATTTAATAGTTCATGTTGGCTGAATGGTTTTCTAGTTTCTTCAAAAATTTCTGTCTTATTTTTGCCCTTCCCTATGAGTATGTTGCCGTTCGTTTTTCTATTTTTTTTGCATTGACTTACTATAATTGTGTTTTGTTGCTTTTTGGATGCAGATCTCCCAGGCCAATTATGAATTGGTAAAAAGTTCTCAGGAAAATTCAAAATTGTCGTCTATGGTTGTTCAATCTCCATATAAGCTACAGGTGCAACTTCATATGCAATAAACTTTTCTCAATTAGTTTAGGGCAACCAGTCACACAGATCCTGTGCTGTTGTTTCTCCTTCATAAATATTAGTTATGTATCTTTTAGTATCAACTGGATTGCTGATGTCTGGCTTTGATGGTTACCACATCTTAGAGACGAATACTAACCTTAAGATTTAGGTTTTCATAAATAGCCTTTTAAAAAAAAGCATTCAATAGTTATATTTAGCAAATAAATCTTTGGAGTTTTATATTTGTGATAGGAATTCATAATTAAAACAGCTAGATAAAGTACCACTACTGACCAAGTCTCCATTTGTATCTCGTAAGTAATAATTACATTTTCGTATGTGCTTTCATTTTTCATGCTACATGATTTACCACTCCAACGAGGGAGTAGGTCTTTTGAACTTTGCATGTCTTCTGTTTTCATTTATATGTCAACAATACTTATAATTATTTAAAACATATTGTTTAAAGAGGGTGTTGGAGGAGAAAAAAGCAACCCGAACTGAGGTGATGAGTGCTGAAAGGTCAGCAATGGTGAGCGTTAAGGAGAGGGTTTCAAAGCTTGATGTGTACTCAAAGGTCTGTTTTTTAAAAATCTATTTCAGTAATTGTGTTTTATATGTTATATGCACGAAGTTGTATGATTTACAAGCTTGTCTTGATGACTGTAATGTATAATCATTTTGAATGTCCATGGTACCAAATTTCTGTGATCTTTTTATTATCCATTTGTCATCATTATGTTGCTGCAACTTTATCGCATTTGAAATGTGATTGCTACTCCAGTTTGGTTGTGGAGTGTTTGATTCCAAATGGGTGCAAAACTTTTTGTTAACAAGAAATACTTATCCTTCTTTATACCCTTCTATAGTTCATTCTTCCTCGCACATGGCCAAGCCATCTAGTAATGCATTCCATGCGTCACATTAAATATTAAAGGGTTTTCTATTTTGGTTCTACCTTTATGATCAAGACAATACTTCTCTTGTCCTTGTTGTCCAATGGAAGCTGCTTTCATTACTGGCTTTCCAGTATAACAAGTCCATTTTGCAAGTATTCCAGTTGTATTATATACGCCCATCAATAGATCATGGGACATCCCATGCTAAATATGCTGAAAATAGGACCTATTATTGGCAAGTTTGGGTGGTAAGGCTCACACTTATTAAGGCATCAAGATGCCAAGGCATTGAGCTTGGGTGCCTAAACGTCGCCTAAGTGGCATTAAAAAAATTTAAAATAAATTATTTTTATTATTTATATGATATATTATTAAATGTAATTATGCATTGATATTTCTATCCTTAACTCAACAAATCCCTAAATAACTTTGAAATATATAACAAATGTCAATATAACAATAAATATAATAAGATGTGTGAAAGTGGATAATCAGATTGTATTATTTGATAACACATGGATTACATATACATAGGTGAGTATTAGATACCCTGACATAAATAGATATCCGTTTACCCACAAGTTTAAGCTAGACTTTAATAACAAAGAGACTCTAATATATAATACTAAGGGTCCGTTTGGTAACGATTATTAGAATCAACTTATGAAAAAAAATGATTATTCTTGAAAAACTGAATCAAAGAGTTTTTTTTACGCCAGATTATTTTAATACGTCAACTTTTTGTTTGTGCATAAAAGCATTTAAATACATTGATTATAAAAAGGAGTGAAGACTAACTTTTTCAAAAACGTTGTTTATGAGAATAATCTGTTTTTCCACAAGCGTTACCAAACACTACTTAATACTCCCTCTCAAGTTGGAGTATATATATCAAGTATGCTTAGCTTGGTACAAAGATTTCCAAATACTTCAACACTTAAGTTTTTAGTGTCTGTAAGTTACTTCGAAGACTAAGTGTAGGGTGTAGAATACTTCCTTCATCACCATGTTACGAACAAAGTGGTAATTTACCTCAATGTATTTAATTTACTTATGAAAAATAGGATTGTTGGCTATGAAGATCGCAACTTGGTTATTGCAGTGCATAGTCATTGGAGTCTGAATGCCGAAACCAAGTTTACTCAAAAGAGATCTAAGTCACATTATCTCACTAGTAGTCTGAGCTACAGAGCAATACTTTGCCTCAGTATTAGACTTCGATAACACATTTTGCTTTTTGCTACATTATGTAACTAGTTTCTCCTCAACATATGTGTAAAAACCTAAGGTGGACTTCCTATCACCCTTGTCACTTGCATAACCTTAATCTGAATAAGCTTCAATCTGCAAATGACCATGTTTCTTGCAAATTAAGCCTTTCCCTGGAGCATCCTTAACATAGGTGAGTACTCAAAGTGTTTCCTGCTAATGGACTATCCTGAGTTTATACATAAACTGACTAAGAAATAAATCAACTTCTCAATCAGACGTTTGTATTGTCTAGGGTCTTTTAGAAGCTCTGTGAAAATGTCTTAGAAGGGTGAACTAAGCATTATGGGCGTGGTTTTAGGTTTACAACCTAATTGACCTGTCTCCTGCAACAAATCAAGTGTGTGCTGCCTTTGTGACAAACACGTTTTTCCTTCGGAATAAGTAAACTCAATGCTTAGGAAATACTTAGGCTTGTCCATATCCTTTGTGACAAAATATCCTCTCAAGTATTCCTTGGTATCTAAAATGATTGTAGCATCACGTCCTATCAATAAAATGTTATTAACATAAATCGCAAGAACTACACAACCACCATTTGCCTTCCTGTAAAAGATTGAATGGTTTATAACATATCTGTGAAATCTATCATTTGTCACTACTCAGCTGAACTTCTAGAATTATGTCCATGGACTTTGCTTGAGTTCGTAAATAATCTTCTTAAGTATATACACTTTAAACTCTCTGTGAACAACATATCTTATAGGCTTCTCCATTAATACTTGTTTAATCAAATCTCCATATAAGAATGCATTCTTAATATCCAACTGAAACAACTCCCATGATTGGTTAATGGCCAACGGCAACAGTACTCGAATAGAATTGAAACGAGTTACGGAAGATAAGGTCTCAGCATAATCAACGTCATATGTTTGTGAGAAGCCACAGGCCACTAGACAAGCTCTGTAGCAATCCACTGAGTAATTTGGTTTCTACTTTACAATATATATTTATCTACAAGTGATTATGCTTATTCTTATATGATAGCCATAAGTTCCTACGTACTATGTAATTTCAATGCTTTCATCTCCTCATCCATTGCAACTTTTCAATGTGGTATTTTAATGACTTTTTTGTAATTCTTAGGTATAGATTCAAAGGAAAGAGACAAGGTAAAACTGTGAAAAGTAGGATGAAGATTATCATAGGATACCAAATTGGAAATAGGATGGACAGTAGAAGATCTTTTACCTTTTCGTAGTGCAATGGACCAGTCATGAGGTGGTGGAGTCTGGAGTGTTTTGATCTACAACTGTGGTTGTAGATGGTTTAGTCGGAAAGAGTAGAGGTGGTTGTTGACAGCGACGATAAACCTGCAGTGGATTGTGTTCTTGATTGTTTACAATTTCAGTTTGATTTTCCATAGAAATAGGTGTAGGTACGGGAATACAATTGAACTGGACTTCATTTGACTCAAAGTAAGTCTGAGTTTCAAAGAAGGTGACATTAGTTGACATATAATATCTCTTAGTCAGAGGATGGAAACAATGATACTTTTTGTGTGTGTGAGAGTATCCAACAAAGACATATTTAATTGACCTAGGAGACAACTTGTTAAGTCCAGGAGAGAGATCTTAGACAAAAGTACACATCTAAATACCCAAGATGGCAAGGAGAATAATTTAGAATCAGGACAGAGTTGTCGGATAGGTATCTCACTGCCAAAGGGTGTGGATGGTATCCTATTTATTAGATAGGATGTAGTGAAAATTGTATCAGACTACAAGTATTTTGGTACTTTCATTTCCAATATAATGGTGTAGACAACATCTAGGATATGCCAATGTTTTCTTTCCACTACATTATTTTGTAATGAAGTATGTAGACATGTGATTTGATGCATTATGTCTAAGGATGCACAAAGAGATTGAAAATAGTTTTGAATATATTCTAGAGTATTATCAGTATGCAAACATTATAGAGTAATTATGAACTTATTCTTTATTTCTACTAAAAATTGTTTAACTATAGGCATAATATGAAGATGATCTTTTAACAAATAAATCCATGATGCACGAGAGTAGTCATTTACGAAAATAATATAATATCTATGACTCAACACTGATTGAATACGATTCAGACTTCAAACATCATAATGAATCAAATCAAATAAATTTTGACTCAACACTAACTGTAAATGCCTAAAGGTAGCACGATGATGTTTGCCCAATTGACAAGATTCACAGTCAAATGTAGACATAAAAAACCATGGAAGTGTTCATTGGAACTTTTGATGTGACGGATAATCAAGACAATAATGCTGTAAGACAGATGGCTCTAACGTAGACATGAATGCCACTAGTCCGCGTGGAATCTCGTCCTAAGCAAGTAGGTATACATCGTCTCCATGTTTACAGTATAAATCAATCTTCTTCCTTGTCTGTAAATATTGAAAAGTATAATGAAAAGAAAAAAAGGACATAGAGCCCCAAAGGTATATAAAGAATATTGTCCAATCTGATCTGAGACGAGGTTTGAACAATTTCTTTCTCAGAAGTAGAACATGAATGGTCATTGTCAATCATCACAGAGGAGATATTAGAGAGACTTGACAAACGGGTCAAATGATTACGTGTACTTGACATGTGGGAGAAGGCTCTATAGTTTATGATTCAGGAATTATCACTAGAAATAATCATAGTGCTACTCGTACCTAGAGAGGAAGCATGAGTTGCGTTAGCAGTATGAAGCTGTAGAAATTGCTTATAGTCAGCCTGAGATATGGTGACAGTCTGATGAGCAGGAGTAGTGATAGTAGCCATCTCAGAAGATAATTCAGTAGTAGTGGTGGTAGTAGTGACATTCACCTACTATGGCTTGTCAAACTTGTTCTAGCATTTCTTAGAATGATGCCTTAGACACCTACAGTGCTAACAACGGGAACCACCCTGACCCCCTTGTTCTATAGACCTACGACTGTGTGAAGAGGATGCAACCATAGTAGATTGATCTGTAATAGCAGCTGACGTTGTTGTAAAAATCCTGAGGACTCTAGAGAAGGTATATTCTAAAGGTTTAGAAGAGTCTTAACACCCAGAATTTGTTTACGAATCTGAGAAGACAATTTTGGATTAAGACTTGAGAGATATGCTACCACTGCTAATTCCTCCTAATATTGTCTCATTTTCGTGGTATCTGCTATCAAATGTTGACATATATCAAGCTCGTCTATTAGACTATGAAGAGTAGTGAAGCATTTTGCACGGATTTATTGTCCGGTTGGTGAGAGAAAATCTACTCATACACTTTGAATACTTTAGAAATATTCTTTTCGTGTCCATATGTAATTTTTAGTGTATCTCATATCTTCTTTGTGGGGTGCAACATCATAATTGCATGAGTCACACTCAGTTTCGTGTTGGAGACTAACCAAGAGAATTGTAGCATCGTCTGCGTACCAATCCTTACATGTAGAATTCTTTGAATTAGGAGGGTGTTCGGTGAGATTTCTGATCTAGTGATCTTCCTATGAGCAATAATAAAAGTTACGAAACTTTTTGCCCATAGAAGATAGTCCTTTCCGTTGAGTTTCTCGAAGGTGTTATTGAGGTTCTTCACCAATGATTCATGAGATGTCATGAAAAAAGAGCCAGAAATTGATCTAATTGGTTACAAATGATAGGAAACAATGATTGTTCTATTGCACAAATAGTTTGAAAACTACACAAACATCGTCTGGTAACACGAACACACTATCTGGAGGCATGAACACATGTGGATATGATGTACTTAGTATCTACACACAAATGGAGAAGAAAAAAAACTGTTGGACAGCCTACAACATACCATGATCCTCATGTGTGGCATAGAAGGGCCTCGAAGGACTTGTGGTGGGTGTTTGTGCATAGAAAGTGAGGGAATCATTTCCCTTTCTTTCTCATCATGGTGATGGTGACATTGAATCAAATGCCTTACTTCTGGGTTGGCTTGAGTTTTTGTTTCTTGCTAGTTGATTTTATGCCTTTGTTTTTTTCCCCTTGTTTGGGTTCATCATATTGATAAGCTGTATGTTTTCCTCAAAATTTTCATGATAAATTCTTTGTTTACCACTAAAAAAGCCTCTTCACTTTCATTCCTTATCCAAGAAGGTGGATTTGGAAACTCATTTCCTTCTTATTCCTCTTCTATGGTGAAATGCATGAAAAGGAGTCAGAGGGAATGAAATTCATTTTTTAATACCAACTGCTACTGTCTCCTTATTTCCTCTCTAGGTCTTGTGCACACATAGGAAACTTGAAATATCCACAACACTTATTAATCTTTTATTTTTTATGCACATGGTGCTACTTCTTGGTGTTTTCACAGTGAAGATCAATTCGTAATTTAGTTTTGAAATCCTTATCCCCATAATATTATTTGTGATTCTGGTACCAACCATAAGCAATTTACGGCGTGCATGAATTCATATTTGTAACTAATTGGTTACAAAATTGAAGGTTTCAGTCTTTGAGATGCACATAATAGAAATACACATGTAAATCAATGTGCTCTTATATTTGAGGAATTGTGTTTCAGGAAAATTTGTATTGCATTTTCGTATTTAACCATGGATTTTTAGTTTTACAGGGTTGTGAGAAATTATCCAGCCATTATAAAAAGATAGAGGCTCTACAAGAACAAGTACGGTCAGCTTCCACTGGTTCCTGATTGAAATTGACGACAATGATGTTATTTATATTTACTTTGCTGTTTGTACTATTTGTGAAAGGTCAAAATAGAAGCTCTCATAGAAAGAAAAAGAAAAGAAGTGAATATATTAAATGATCTTGGCGATAACTTTCAGTAACAAAGTAAAAAATTTGATCTCTTTGTTGATCAGTTTTTGCCGTCTACAAATACAATTTAGTGGTTTGATTGAATGAGATGAACTAAATCAGTTCCCATATCAAATAATAAAGTGAAATTCTCTTCAATCGAGAATGTTCAGGAATCCATACAAGGAGCAATGAACATCAACAGATCTTCATCTTGGAAACAAGATTGATGCTGACATTTCATGCCACTTGCTAGGTGATCTGGCACACAAGGAAAGAGAAGCTCTTTGAAAACGTAACAGTAGTCTTTTTTGGTAGTACAGGATCATTGAACTCCTTGTAGCAGAATAAGTGTACTAGTGGCTAGTTTCCAGTTAATAAATGCTCTTTTCAAGCACTATAAGTAGTAAAATGATTAAATGCATGTAATTAGGGGTGTGTTTTGGTGAAAGCATCTCTTCTAGACCATGCCAACTTTACTCTGAAGTTTATTGTGTAGGGTAATCTTTGCCACAGAAACAGAAACGCTTCATTTGGACCTGCCTATTATTGCTAAAGTTGCCATTTACCAGGTCAATTCTACCAAAGCTATCGATAAGGATGTCAAGTCTTTGAAAGCCAAGCTTAGTAATGATGGACTCCTGAATAAATCTCTTGAAGCACAAGTTATTGAAGCAAAAGGAAAAGGTTACTTCCTGACTCTTGTGAACAATTTGCATTTTCTATCTGTAAGTGGTAGGAAATTTTGTGTTCACTGCTTTGTTGCACTGATTTTTTAACCTTCTCAAATTTACATTCTTTTAGCAAAACAAGCTTTGGAGTTGGTCAACACAACAAAGACAGAGAGAGATACCAAAATTGCCGAGCACACTAAAAAGTTTGAGGAGGTGAATATTGAAATGGATGGGAAGTTGCATGCATTGGAGCAAAGGGAATTGATAGCTGAAGCAATAGTGGCAAAGGTATGTTTAATTTCTGTAATTTTGTTTGGTATCAGAATTTTTTTCTTCTTTTTCTACGCCATAACATCATACTATTGTTCCTCAAGTGTACTATAGATGTATTTTTTCCTGCTGCACATGGAAAGATGTCCTTGTTTTTCACATGTAAATGTGAATGGACAAAGTTGAAATGATTGCTGATGGAGCAAAATCTGTTATTGAGTGATTTGAGATCAGGTAGTTGAAATCGTTATTCATGTTAATATAAAATGAAAAATGAATGCATATTTATTATCAAAAGTTGTGGTCTTAGCACATCCAGGTTAGGGCAACGTAAAATTGTGTAGAGAACTATTTATCATTTACAAGAGTGACTATTTTGAACATTATTACAAGAGTTTTATAAACCCTGGGAAAATGGATACAGCCCAAATGCCAACAATAGATAAGAACATAAAGTATAAAGGTAAATGATGCTTAATAGACAAAACAAAACAAAATCAACAGAAAATGCAAAAGAAAAATGAAGATTGGGAACTTGGAATCCTGTAACATGCCCGACTAAGGTCAATACAGTTCAGCATCAGACAAACTCTTGTCTAGTCGATACGATTCCAAAATTACATTTCTCCTTTGTATTTATTCTTAAAGTGAAGTCAATCTCCATCTCAGTAAAGTAACTGGCCTCATCTGTAATTAGATACCAACTTGTTATAATGAAGCTAAACATAGTAACTAATATCAACACACTAGGCTGTGTTTGTTTTAAATTCTGGCACCCAGATTCTAATCATTTTATAGCTAGAATTTGAACCAAACAAGAAAATATAGTCAGCTAGCTTACAGTATATAAATTTGACAGGAGTTAAAAACTTGGATAGGTGAATTTCTGGTCAGAAGTCCAATTTTGTCGAAAAGTCAAACACAACCTAAGTGTGTTGATGCCTGAAAATGACTGTAACATTATCTTCGTGTCTGTAGGGTGAAAAATTTAATAGAGAAATCGATTTAGTGAGAGAAGCGGGGAAGGCTCAGATGAGTCAACTGACGACGAAAGGTGCAGAAATTTATGATGAGGTATGAGTATCAACTATCTCTTATTTTCGTAAACCAACTGCTTTATATCTCATTGCTAGCTGACACATTTGTGTTTGCTGTTTATCATAGTATCACAAATATGTGGACAACACGACTGTCATTATGGACAGAGTAATTGGTGAGTGTATGTGCAATCTTCCATCAGGTATTTCGACTTAGGTGTGCCAATAGTCACAAAAAGCGAAGATAATTTATGTGAGAGAGTTAGAAACAGACAGTAGTTATGCTTGTATTTTGCTCTGGTATAACTATCAGTGGAACGCATTTGCATGGTTTGCCAGGAAAATGTATAATTTTTGTTATTCTTATAATGTATAATGTATCTGCTTCGTTGCACACGTGTTAAATATATATGTGTGTTTATATTGGTGATGTCCTTGTTATTAAGTTACTTCAAAGATTTATTTTCTAGAACAACAAAAGAATCTCAAAGAAGCGAAATTTGAAATCTGATGAATTGAGTTTGGGAAAAAAAATGGTGGTGCGAGCTTGTTGTGTCAAAAAAGACAACGTGGGAGTCGGAAGAAGAGAGTTAAGGAGAATCGGAGAGGAACTAATATGTCGTTATTGACCAATCTTCTGTAGACTAGGATATAATATTTTATCCTAAATCTAAAACATTACGGATGGAAGTGTAACCAGAGTTTTGCGACGTTTGTCGTCTACATTTGATGCCTTTGCCGAATAACATAGATTGATAGATGTTAGTTGATTGTGGATGTGTTTGAGAATGTTCATATTTTAGCTTAAATGATGGAAAATATTGTGAATCTTCTTAGACTTATGGCACATGCATAACAAAAGAGGTGTGTTCTGACTGCAATTGATGACTTTTGACATTATTTTAAGTCAAGAGTGTAAAGTGACAGTGTTCTCCAATGTGGTTCGATTAGACGGTCTGATTATGCACTGAACAAGCTTACATTTATCAAGTCATCAAAATTTCAATAATTCTCTACAATTATTTAGCATTTATAATGATTTATATGATATGCATAGATATCTAAATGTTGGAAAATTATAGAAATTATAATAATTATGGGAAAAAATCATAATAACATTTATAAATATCTCAAATGTTATATTAAAATCCAAGATAACAAATTATCTAGAGAGAGAAGTACAAGACTTCCATTGCCTGTACATGCGACAACGAGACTTGTAGCCTGTCAACGTGGCAACTAGTCATGTCGCCTCTTAAGGTGGGAACTTCCTGATCTTTTTGCATTTTACCTCTTATCTTTTATCTTATTCCATAGCGATGCAATAAAATCCAGAAAACTTCAGAAATTCCATGGGAAAATCTAGAAAAAAGGTTAGAGATCCTTAATCACGTGATCTGGGGCGCCTCATGGGTTCTTATCTTAAGTGAACTCTGGGAATTGCGAAAATGAGATATTTACAAGTATTTGGTTAGAAACTATTCTAGCCTTACGAGAATAAACCGTGGCTAGAAAATGTGACTCCTAGTTAGGAGAGATAAGAAATCTATTAAGTTTAACTAAAATTTCCTCCTATTAAAAGTTATTCCATTTAAATGAAAAATTATTGGGGGATAGATCTAAAAGGTTGTTTTTAGTAATAAAGTCAATGAAATTAACCATTAAAGGGTGTAATAGGTCGCATTGGACCTCTCATAGGAGAATCTAGTAAAAATTAAAATTTCCTTTAACAATTCAATTATATCCTACGAAGGACTTGATGTGTCTTAGTTCATTTAAAACTTGTATCTTAGCTAAAGCAGAACAAGGATTATACACTTCAGTAAGCTACCATTCAAATGAGTACTCTACATTCTAGAATTTGATGGAGAGCAAAAACGAACCTTCAAAGAGATCAAATTAGGATAATGAAGAATCATTCTAACCTATCAGAATTCCTTATGCAAATCCTTAAAAAGGAAGAAATAACCAGTGGTTAAGTGTTCCTCCCCTAATACCGTGCAGCGTTATAGGGGAGAAGAATTTAACCTTGGTTTTAATAATGATAAGGAAATCAACCTTATTCAGTTAGATGAGGTTCCTAAGCTCCCTCCTTTTAACTCTACTGCTTGAACCCCTAATGTTCTAAGTAAGAATAATTATGAAGAAGGTATTCAAAAAAGTAGCACAAGACTCCAAAGGCTAGTAGTGCAGAGCCCTCAAAAGTTTCACATAATTCGAGTCAATATCTAAATTTGAAATAGGTAAACCATGTTGTGTTTTAACTGTATCCAGAAGTCACTTAGTTTTAGAGGTATTATTAATTAATACGCCTATTTTAGAACAAAAGCCATGAAATCTTAATAAGAGTCTCATCTAAGTATGCCATCTAAAATATCATTGTGAGGAAGTGATTCTCTAGAATTAAATGAAGAATTAGCAATGCTAGAAGAGAAAAAAGGATCAGGCCCCAGCCTCCAAGCAATAGGAGAATCTGAAAAAGCAGAAGTAATGTTTGTACCTTAAGCAACGGTCTTTACAAGAGTAGATTGGCCAACATCAGAAATATGCTTTTTTGAAATTGTTGGGACAGCTTCATCAACTAGGCCATCCTCCTTAGTATTAGAAAGTTGCAATTCTAGGCCATCAATTGCAACTAGAAGAGCTTTGACTTGGGTCTTTTTGAATTTGATGCTTATAGACCTTAAGTAGGAGGAAGTGTCCTGCCTTTGTCACTAGGGATAGAGACATCTTTACCCTTTGACACCTCAACAAGAATGTTGGAGACAGAAGGTTGGGATAGACGAAGAAGTGGGCTAGGATCCTTGTCCTTTCCATGGAAGGAAATATTGGAGTGTGGCTAAAGAGAACCTATTGGAATTCCTTCATGGCTTCTAATGGAAGATCCGACCTTCCCATCAACAGGAATGACTCGAACAGAAGGCCTAGCGGGGACTGAAGCTTGAGCAACTTCCTCACCCAAAGTCTCTCCACCCAACAACATTTTGGTTCAGACATTGTTATTAGCTTGCGTATTCTTGTATATATTGTAACACCCAAAGTTCCCTCCACCCACCTTTCCCCAAAGTTGCCCCTACATCCTCTCTCTGAACTATTAAACTTGTTGAAAATCTTCTTACGCCCCTAGGAGGCCTTGAGGACCTTATAGTAAAAGAAGCGTTAGATGTCAAAGATCCTATTGAAACAGCTCGGATAAACCTTCCTCAGGAAATAAAAGTGGACAATGCTAGGTATGCCTCTACTGAGGAGCCTGACTTTGAGACTAGCAGACTCGGTATAGCATGCTAGATCATTACTCACATCCACTTAAAGAAGCTCAGCGAAATTGGCAACCATCTTATGGAACAAGTTGACACTCCAAAGGTGATATGGAAACCCCTCAATACGAATCCAAAGTCCTTCCTCTTCCAAGGTGTGCATTGAACTCACACTAGTAAACCAAAGAGCGAAAGAGATCCTGATCCCCACGACGGTAGACCATTTGAACTTGAGAGCCTCATCTTGGATAGAAGCTTTTGAAAACTTCACCATAAATTTGGAGTCTGTAACTCTAAAGATCGACCATCATTGTATTGTGGCCATTGAGATAACAATAAAGAAGTTAAGTCTTCCACTATAATGTTGTAGTAGTTCATTTTAATCACTGCACAGGTGGATAGAAAATCCAACTGGGAATAAATTTTGTTAGAAGGTGGAATAACAATGGGTTTATGAGGAGAAAAACTCACCATTGAAGACAAAGAGGAGCTAGGTGGAGATGCAAAGAAGTGAATGCCCAGAGGTCACTAGGGAAGAGATGAATAATTTAAAAAAATTCTACAGACCCTTATAGAGTGAGTAAGAGAGTTGTACCGAAAACAGAGCCCTTTAAACCTATAGTGGCTTTATTGATGCCCACGTGACTCACAATTAAAACATCTTCTAGTATGAGTATGAAAAAAGCTGAGAGTCGATTTGACCCTACGTTGCCTAACGTAAACCCAACTATCGTCAGAATTTAAATCATGTACCTAGTTGTGAACCGATGCGACGATTGAATTTCTACAACTCTTGGTTCTAAAAAAAAATTAGCAACCAATGTTACCATTGAATGAATCACTCAATGGAAGGAACTTATTGGCCACATAAGGAGGCATTGAGTTCAAAAAAGAGGCGACCAAGAAGACTGACGTTGGATACTCTTTTTGACACGTGTACCTTGAGAAGAATGATACCTCCCATGCACAGTAGAATAAGGTTTATTTCCACACAGTGCCTTAACCGCATTAAATGCATGAGATTTGCAAATCCCAGTTGCCGCTTTAGCACTTGGCACATTTGACACAATGTTACTCTCACAATTATTGCCTAGAGACGAATAGACATGGTCGCCTCCATTGGAGCTCACGACCAAAGACGAAGGGCTATCAATGGTGGCTAAATCATCCATCGGGGAGCCCCAATCTACCAGTGCCAAGTTCAATGTCAAATAGCAAAATAAAGATGGAGAGCTCCCTACACTTGCTGAGCACACTGATCTAATAGGAGAAATAGGCAGATTGAGCATGCAGCTAGCTTTGAGAGGAAGTGTGCTCCTTATCGATCCTGATCCTGACATTGAGGATAGTAGTGAATAATCAACTGTAGAAACTGATTGTTGAAAGAAATTGGATTCCCCAGTATCTAATATCTCTGGGCAGACCAGTAGGGATATTGTTGGGCTTCTAGGTGATGGATTTACCTACTTCGACGACACCCCAGTCAATAGAAGCGTCAGCGGGCTGACTACGTTAGAAGACCCCGAAGTAAGTGAAAGAGAGTATGGAGGAGAAACCTCCCAACCCCTCAAACAAAGGGAAGCACTAGTCGATTGAGTAAGATTAGGATTCAATCTATGTGAATGTCCCACCAGAAGATCAGGAGATGAGCTTACCAAAGAAGCTCTCTAGGGAGCCCCTTTCGAGGATTGAGAAGGGTTTGAGAACCGTATGGGGGAGCCTTCGATAAAAAGGATCAATTGGTCTTAGTGGAGGTTGTTGCATCTCCTGTCCATTAAAGAGGAGTGGACCCCTTCGACGAACACAACGTCCGGGCCCAAAAAGGCCATACTTCTAACCTTCCTTCTTAGGCATTGGCGAATAGACTCCATTCAGTTTGAAAGGCAAGCATCTTATCAAAGACAGTGTGGGGATGTAGAGTGAGTTGGAGATGACTCAGGAACTCCTCAGTGCATCCACCCGTCCACTTGCCCACTAGTTTTATTCTACCACTCTTCAAGGTTCTAACCTACTTGCTTGTAGATAAAATAGACGGGAATAATTAGATTGTGTACAATATACAATAGTGTTTTGGATGCCTAATAAAATCGAATCACTATATTGATTGTATTTTTTGTTTCTCCTTCTCTTTAGGAGCATCAAAGACTTATATCCTTTCAAAATAGGGTTATCAAAGGGTAAGGTAGGCATATAGTAAGGTTTTATGTATATCCTTATTTACTAATCAACATTTTTATGTATACCCATATATTACCTGTTAAGTATAACCTTATCGATATCTATTCCTTATCCACAAAAATACACGAATAATAGTGGGTAAATGGGTAGTAGAAGGATAAAAAATATATATCTAATTCTCAAAATACATATAATAAATAATTCACTTCTTATATCTGACTAAAATTAATAGGGATCACTTGTAAAAACCACATATTAAGTTTAATAACATAAAGAGTAATTAAATAGATATCATAAACTAAAATAACAATAGGATTTTTAAAAAAACAAAATACAAATCAACAATATTCATGTATCTAATAAGAACCATTTCAAGACAATTACAAATTTAATTATTAAATATAAACTTAGTCTAAACAATTCATAATTTTATAAGCCATCAAGCAATTCATTTTGTCATTCACTACCATCATCCATGTGGCATAACATATATATATATATTTTAAAAATATTATTAATTTGTATGGATAATGTAGGTAAAGTAAGTATGGTAAAAGAATATCCATATCCTATCCATGGAAAGAAGTGAGTAAGTTTTTTTTATCCACTTGTTATTCATTAAATAATTGGCTAATTTTTTTACCGATATTTACTTAAATAAAATAGGTAATAGGTACAGTAGTGGTCAAACGGTTGTAATTGATAGTCCTCTTTCGAAGGAGTTTCACTTTCTTTTGTGGTATACCTTTTGAGTGATCCTAGCATGCTGCATAATATCACTTTATGAACCAACTAAATTAGGTCTGTTTAGAAGTGCATCTATAAAAACATTGCATTTTGCAAAAGCACGATAACCAAAATGTAGTAACAAATGCACCACATTAGGTAGCTTAGAGTTAGTTTGGATTCTAACTATGTGGAATTATACCTTTTACTAAAGTTGTTCTAAACAATATCGCTAGAAATAAGATTTCCATGAAAATTATAGGATTCAATCAAGGATCAATTTCGACTTCTTAGAGAAATCGACTAAATTAAGCAAGAATCTCTCTCTCTCTCTCTCTCACTCACTCACTCTCACTCACTCACTCACACACACACACACACACACTCTCTCTCTCTATATATATATATTACATGCTCCCTCAAAACTCAAAACTACTTTTGTCTCAAACAAAAGCTGATTTCTGGTTTTGTTTTTTGAAATTCAAAAATTTAAAAAGTATTTAAACCACTACACCCTTTTTCCTTTTCAAACCTTAAATCAACACTCCAACCACAAACCCCCCTCTCTATGTCGACCTGCCTCCCAGCACTGACTCACAAGCCAACACACCACCCCCAATGCACGTCGATCTCACCCTTCTTCCTCATCCATGTCCTTCACATTGTCGACCCCCCAACCTCCACGTCATCGCAACGCACGTCGCCTCCCCCTTTAGCCCGAGACCCTCGATCCAACCACCTGACATCGCCTTACCTCCCCCTATTACCCAAGACACCGGATCCAACCACCTGCTGATGCCCCTATCGCCCTTGATCTAACCACCTATCGTCGTCGCCTTGATACAGCAACCTGTCGTCACCCCTATCAATCCCAATCCAACCACCTGTCGTTGCCCCTAAATTGTTGATCAATGAAATGTTTGTTCATGTGTTTGTTGTGTGGTTTTGGCAGTGAAGATCTAGATCCCTTTCCTTTTAGAGTAATCGTTGCCCTCTGCTATCTCTCCTCCCCAGTGTAGATCTAGATCCCCCTCTCGTCGATCCCTTTTTGCTAGAGCACTCGCCGCCCACCTCCCTAGTGCAAACCCACTGCTATCTTTCCTCTGCATCGTCGCCCCTCCTCCCACTTCCCCTACATAGATCCGATGTCTCTGCATTAAGTCCAACGCCCAAGAGACCCTCATAATTAGTTCAAGACGTACTATTCCCCATCCCTTACTGCTGCAATGTGACGTATTTGGAGTCATTGGAGAGATGGTGCGTTGGGGAGTGGTAGTGGGTTTTGTTGTATTACTGAACTGTTTTATTTTGTATTCAGTTTAGTAATACGCTGTAATACATAACTGTTCTGTAAACTGAGAAATCATTATTGTTTTAGTAATATTGATCAATGAAATATTTTAAACCAAATGTAATGATAGTTATGAAATTATTTTTAATTCAGTTCAGTAGCGTTAAATTAAAAATTAACATTTCATAACACTAAACATTCAGTAATACAAAACTATTTTTTATTCAGTTCAGTAATACTAAAGTGAAAAATAAAATTATTTTTTATTCAGATCAATAACAACCACACTTAAATGTAATTAAATAAAAATTAAACAAAATTTTACTCCAAAAAGAAACTAGAAATGTTATTACTTCAAAATAGATGGTTTTAATAAACACCATTAGATCAACATCTAATGGTCATGTTACATCTTTTCTCAAAATAGTTAAATTTGAAGGAAGATGCAACTAATCTGGCTCATATATATATATATATATATATATATATATATATACAGATCTCCTACATGCTCCCTTAAATCTCAAAACCACCAATAAAAATGGTTTCTGGTTTTTTTTTTTGAAATTTAAAAATCAAATCCA
>JAMKQA010002999.1:0-16769 GCA_024699735.1 Posidonia australis
TGGTTACTAAATACAAGTCAATGTATATCATATTGATTTGGGTGTTTATCATGAAAATCAAATTTGGAGTACTACCACTATTTTCATGCTTAGAATTATCCTGTTCTGATGCTTGGTTGCACAATTGCATCAGATGAAAGATTTATCATCTATGCTAGAAATAGAAGTAAGTATACCTCCATCAACTTTGCAGTTTAATTTACTTTATAAAACTTAAATGAAATTCTGGTTGTGATTGAAATATACTAGCATGACACTACCACTGCATTGGAGATTCCCCAAGTATAAAAGTGATGGTGAATTCTTATCAAATTCAGAATAAGTAAGAGGACTTTCTGATACATAGTTAAGACTAATCTAGAAGCAGATCATTCAGACTCCCTCTCTGGGACAATACGCATATATACACATTTCATAGTTAAGACTACAAATTATTTTTCTTCATTTGCAGGACAACAAATACGCAACCTGTTAAACGTCAAAAATCTTCAGTATTAAAGCTTAGACAAGCAAGCACCATAAATCTCAAGAAGTAAGCAAAAGCTTGCCTCATCTAGGGACACGGAACTTCTGAAAGAAAAACACATAAATAAGCATTGAAAAAAAAAATAGAGGCATACCGGAGGGACGCAGTGGAGGAGGGAAGGCGTCGGCAGAAGGGCGTCGACAGAAGGCCGTCGGAGGAGGAGGGATGGACGCGGCGGAGGACTAAGAGGGATGCGGCGGAGGAGGGATGGCGTCTGTTTGGAAAAGGTGGACGCGGTGGAGGAGGGTTTGGGGCGAAAGGGGACTGAGAGGGATCGAGAGGGACGCGGCGGAGGAGGGTTTGGGGCGAAAGGGGACTGAGAGGAACCGAGAGGGACTCAGTAGAGGAGGGTTTGGGATGCAGCAGAGGAGGGACGCGGTAGAGGAGGGTCTGGAAGAACGACGACTGAGGAGGAGGGGGGACGCACCGGAGGAACGATGCCGTCTGTTGGGAACAGGACGTTGTGGGAGGAGGGACGCCAGGTGGAGGAGAGGGAGGTCGTCTGTTGGGCAGAAGGTTGCGGGAGGAGGGAGGTCGTCTGTTGGGCAGAAGGTTGCGGGAGGAGGGGCGCTCGTGTTTTCTTTTTTCGCGAGAAGGAAAACTGTTGGAATGGGAATGGGATTCCTTTGGTTTTGAAATGGAATGAAATTCCCATCTTTAATGGGAATTTGATTTTCAAGGGAATGTCATTCCAATCTTGTTTTTTGTACCAAACATTAGAATTTCATTCGAAACTGTTTTTTCATTCCATTCCCTTCGATTCCAGCTTTCATTCCAACGTACCAAACGCAACATTATTAGTATTTTATAGAATTTTAAGATTTTTTTTGTAAAATAGGTGTTGATAATACTATTCTAGAATTTTTATGTGTATTAAAAAATTACTAATAGAGTGAACATTAAAATCCTAAAAACTGAAAAAACTAACAAGTCCAAAAACCTATATGTATTGAAAACAAAACATGAAAAAATATAAAAAATAATAATTATGTTGTTCAATACTTCAACCTAGTCACACCTCCACATGTTTCTAACCTAGTTAACTTACATGGATTGATGGATCAACAAGTGCAAGAATATCAAGTTTAGATTTGGTCAACATAGGTTAAGGTATTAACAGATTCAACCTGAAAATGATATGTCTACATGTCTTGCCAACTCTAGATACAATTGGATAAAGATGACAATGATTTCAATATTTAGTGAGATACTGATACGAATAAGAATATGGATATTAACTTTCTTGAACTTTTGTTTTCATTCTGAGCAAATCATGTCGACACTAATGCACTAACAAAACCAGCCAACACATAAAGGTATATGTGTGTTAACTCCAACCTTGAGGAAGGTACTTAATAATATTTTAATGGAAGTCTTCTAAGTTTTTTCTTTTGTCTTTACATTATCATTAATATTCGTTTATCGATGACAATTGTAATTTCTCTCTTTAAATTTATTGTATTTTCTACTAATTCTCTTTGATTTTATTTTTTAGGATTTTGACTATAGAAAAGGTCAAACTGTGTTTTACCTAGAAACATTCTAGAGATGGCATCTATTCAGTAAAATTGGGTTATAAATTTTTTAGGAATAATAATATTGTTGGCATTTTATTGGTATATCATAATGTTATGATTAATTTTCTAAAGATATCTAATATTTTGCTACCAAGGATTGTTATGATTTCCGGGAGATGTCTTTTGGATATTATTTCAAGAGTTATTTGGTTGCTTGGTTTGGGATTGATAATTTATTTTTTTTATAAATGTAGACCTCAACTGCTCGCTCTTAAGTTCTTTACAGAAATTATATGATGATAAAAAAAAAAACAGAAAATGGAAAAGAAGATTTGGATAGAATAATATTACCTACTTGGTATATCTGGAAGCATTGCAATGAAGTTTTTTTTTTTTTTAAACATAAAACCAGATCCTTTCATAGTTATTAATGATTACAAAAATCATTTTTTATGTTATAAGGTAAACCAAAATTTAGGAAAAGTACTAATCTATAATGCAAAAGAGATTAACAAAGAGCAGGATAGAAAAAAAAAAAGGTAGAAAAAAAAACCAACCAACAGTCAACACCCTCGTCGCAATCCGGTTCCCAACTTCAAACACAAACATCAATCCTCGGTCTTCCCCCAGAAGCAAAGAACAGCAGGTTTCTGGTGGGGGAGTGGTGATCATGGACGGGAAGATGAGCCGGTTCTTCGAGTCCGTCGGCGACTTCTTCACCGGCGGCGACAACTTCCCCTGGTGCGACCGCGACATCATCGCGGTAACCATCTCCTCTCTGTCCCCCCTTCCTCCCAAACCTCCTCCTTTTTCCCGCTGTTTGACCTTCACATTTTGCGGTGTTGAATTCCAATTTGAGGATGAAAGATGGGTCCTTTTTCTTTTGCTGCTGTGTTCTAGGAAATCATCATGGTAGTTTTGGAATTTTCTTCTGCTTTCGTTACTAATAACAATTGCTCTTCCTGTCCTTCCTGTGGCAGGGTTGCGAAAGAGAAATTGCCGAGAGTGATTCGGAGGATAAAAGGAATGAAAGTATCATGAGGTTGTCCTGGGCTCTCGTCCACTCTAGACGGCCGGAGGACGTGCAACGTGGGATCGGCATGCTGGAAGGTAGGCTTATGTTAAACGGTTAATCTTGCCTTTTATGCTTATTTATGGGGAAATTCTAAGGTGTCTATGGTGATATCTCACAAAGTTACAACAGCTTTTAGCAGTTGCAATGGCTTGGTTGTAGTTGCAAATGTCACAATCCATATGTTTGAATTAACGATTAAGACTGATAATTTTTGATACCCACCAAAATCTATGGTACTCTAGACACTCATATTTATGTGGTTTTTCTGGAATGATTTGTTTGCAGCATCAGTTTGGTTTTTATTTTTAGTTGTTTGTACTTTTGTATGAAGTTGAGTGAAAAATGTGGACGATGTCTATTAATGCTTTAATCGTGAGTTTGGTATTGCCAGCTTCTTTGGATGGCTCGAAGAGTCCGCTTCAAAGGAGAGAGAAACTGTATCTTTTGGCGGTAGGATATTACAGAAGCGGAGACTATTCCAGGAGTCGGCAGCTTGTGGTGACGTGCTTAGAGGTTGGATCCCTTAAACCAGTTGTTAGATTCATTTTGTAAAATGTTGGTTCACTTGCTAGCGTTTAGTGCTTGATTAGGTTGCATTTCTGCTGCACCCACAATTAGTTTTTGTGATTTTTGTTCATTTGTCTTTACTTTTAGGTAACTTATGGTTAGGTTCAAATGCAATTTTGGAAAGGAACAGACATCTTCCCTTTTTCTTTTCCTGAAAGAGTTGCTTTCGATCACTTCATGATGAGCAGCTGTGATTTCGATAATCTCCTAAATTTAAGTATCTAGAAATATTTTCTGAACGTGAGAATCTTATGATCTGTGTTTAAATGACATTCTTTAGTAAAAAACTGATTTCACAACAGTTAAAAAGTCAAGACATGATGACAAGGTGTTGTTGAACCCCAAAGTCTCATATGCTTAGGGTGAGACAGTGAGAGGCAGGGTGTACTCTGGATTGAAGGAGTGGTGATCTGCCATGGTCAGTGCATATTGAGTCCAAAAAATCCCACAATTGTGATCATTGGTTCAGTAATCCATCATCCAAAGGTCGTTTGTAAGAAGTGGTATAAGCTGCTGTCGGAAAGCCACGCTATTGCAAATTCAAAATTCCCAGGAGTTTGGGTCTGTCAAGGCAATGGATAGCCACTCCCTTGCCAAATCGGTTGCAGAAAGCAGAAAAATAAGAGGAAAGTTATAGACGGGTCTTTGGCAAGGAAAAAGATTGTTGGGTCTCTTGTGTACTGTTATCTTCCCAATTGGTTGCCATCGAAGGGTGTGTTATTTTGATGAAAATTCCTTTGGGCTGCGTTGTTGTGTTGAGAAGGTTGTTCACTCCTGGTTATTTGATTCACATCTAACTATACTAGATCTTCCTTGCTCATTTGATTCAAACTTTATATCTAGTTTTTTGGTTTGTAGTATAACTGTAAACTCGATTTGAACACGGCCATTGACTGTTGATAGTTTTTTGGTTTGATCTTTTCTGTTTAGAGGAATGTTAACATATAACACTGAGTGATCCAGCAAATTGGGAAAGGTTATGAAAACATGCCTCCGTTGGGATGGCAGATCAAGACTGGGATGATGCTGTCGAGAAAAAACTGTAGGTTTTGCAGCCATGGAAAGATTGGGAAAAAAGCAGCCCACTGTTGAAATGCTCTGTTCACTGATTGATAGTTGAATTGACATGCACTTTTGAGAACTACTATCAATTATTGTTGACTTCAAATTGGATTTTTCCTATGCAAATTGAACACCAGATGGCAACAGTAAATGTAGATCCACTCATACATCACAACCATTGATGATTACTGTGTAAATCCAATGGCCAGAAACAAGAGACCGCATGACATGACATGTAAGCACTGTCTGCAACCGATATTTTTTGCTGGATTGAAGTTAGTCTTTTCATTATGTATATTATTAAAATACATTACCATACATATATGCCCAATAGTAACATTATCGAAGATACTATTAAGTAGTTGATTAAATTACTTGAATCATGAACTCTGTCATCGAAGCCCGATATAGAACTCAAATACTCAATTTCAACTAGAGATAACAATTCTAATACTCTTTATATGTCAAATGTCCAAATGTTAAAGCATGGTATAGGATACACTGCAGGTTTCGAAATGTCATATTCCTCCTTGTCTAGTGCCATCTATGTTCTAGTAGAAGACATTAGCATGATGGATAGTTTATTCTACTAAATACATCATATGTTGTCTACATGAATAATCAACATATTGGCTTTTACTTGTTGTTTTGGATGATCTAGGGACTTCATATGTTGGTTTAATTTTAGAGATAGTGAAGAAGTAAAAGAACACTAAATGTATATCGAAAGATGCCAGTAAAAGGTTCTTCAACATAGAGAAGATTTGAGCACCCCCAAAAGGTGCTATAATACTCTCCAATATCAGGGCATGGTCTGAAGTGATAGCATGAGTCACAAGGTGCCCACGCTTAACAATAACAAAACTTGAAAATGTCACTTGTTCTTTTATTTAATCATCTAAATAACTAAAGCTACAAAGCTCAATGTCCAAAAACTTCAAAATTTTCTTGAGATATTTTTAATATGCATAGGGCCATGAAAAAGGATGTATTCAGGATGGGCACAATCAGATGCATATGTGAATTTCCTTAAGTATCAATTCAGATTTTATGAAAAGCTAAAACTAAGATTTCTTGGAATCTGGTTTGTAGTCCTCTCTGAAACATGAGGCATCATATGATGGCTTACATCCATGGTAATCTATTTGCGTTGCTAGTAGTTAGTTTATTTGCATTCACTTAAATGACAATCAGCTATGGTATTTTCATCTGATGTGCCAAGTTTCAGTGAATTGAGTTTGATGACATATGACAATAGGGTGAAATAAATTTCGAAATATATATTATTGAATAAAGCTGTTTTTGTTAAATTACAAATGGGAGAATCCCATATTATTGAAATGGGAAGAGATTCATCCTGAGAACAAGATTTGATCAGACATCTAGTTAAAACCAAACAGAAAACACCTAATTCGAAGCCCTAACAGCATGTTGAGGAAAATAGAATTAGAAAACAAAAATAAACAGAACCAGGAAATCCAATCAGCTTTCAACCATCCACACGTAGGTTTGCCCCACTGTGAGAGCCATTCCTCTGGATTTGTGCATTAACCTCCACCATAAGCACTGCATTCTCGAGAATCCCTGGATTCTATTGAATCAATCTATATGCCGACAAAAAGCTAAAATTAATAGAATCATGAACAACACTTTTTTTTAATTGATAAAGTTTATTCAGTTTCCTAAATTTTGTAGTATGCTTACATCCTGGGCATTTTTTGGTGAAAAAAACCACAAGCATTTTGATCTGAATTAGTTAACATTTGGTTAGCTGTTTATCAGTGGTGTTCATGAGTTGGTGTTTATGACATACCTGTGGTTTTGTCAAACTTGGTCATAAATCAAAATGACTTTCAAAACCATTTTACGTAAGGCTGCTATATACTATACCCACTAAGAAGTCAACAACTAATTATATATTTGTGACATGATTGACAAAAAAAGATTTGGATTTGCTGATAAGAATATTGTGACTTGCTTGTGTAAATTGGTGTTTATCTTTCTCATACCACTACTATCGATATGTTTGGTTATCTTTGGTCTCTGGGAGTAGATGCATGAACTAACTCGTCAACCTGAAATTGCACATTTGATAGGCTATAGCAGTCACCAATTGTGCAAAAGCACTTTTTATATAACCCATTTCTCATTTTTTTTCCCACTTTATGTAACACTCTTTCAATTTTCTTTATCACAGACCCCCCAATTCAGCTAATTTTAAACTCCCTGACACTTGAGAAAGTCCTGAGAGTACCCTTGAGTTAGTCAAATTGTTAGTATGTTTGGGTTGGTGACTATTGGTAAATGTTGGTGTCATTCTTGAGATTGGTTATGGGCATCAATGTTGATGGTGAATGTTGATATTAATCTGGCCCCAGTTGCAACTGCAACTGTTAAGGTTGATGGCTCGACGACAGAGGGGTTTGTGTGGGTTCCACACAAAAACAATCTGCAGTTAGCAGAATTGAGGTTACTTTCTCTTGGGATTCATTCTCCTTGGGTTGATTCCCTATCGATGTGGCCTTTCCCTTAGCTCTTGTATCAGGAGATGGCATGAGACAAGAAGAAATGTTTGATGCCGACGGAGTAGGTAAAAGAAGATGAAGGAGAAGCTTTATTGTCCATGAGTAACTTGTATTTGAAAGCATTGTATTTGAAAGCATTGATGTTTCTTTCCTCACTCTTGCTTCACATCTCTTCAACACAATAGGATTTTTTGCCTTTTATTCTGGTCCTAGAAGAGAATTTAGCTATAAGACATGTCACTTTATCAAGAAAATTACCTTTAATTTTCTGAGACATGGATGAAAGACCTTTTGAGGAAAGAAACTTTCTTTATTTAATCACCTCATACAATTTCTTCTTTGCATCATTCTGCAGATTCAACCAGATTGGAGGCAGGCTTTAACACTGAAGAAAGTGGTGGAAGATCGAATAGCCAAAGGTAAATGAGCAATCGGCCACTCTTATCCTTAGTGTTTTTCTAAGATGATATATGATAATTAAGTTTTCTTGGGGCAGATGGTGCTATCGGGATTGGTATTGCGGCTACTGCTGCTGGAGTTGTTGTTGGTGGAATTGCTGCTGCTCTGGCACGTAAGAAATGATGATGAAATCTTTCCCATTTGAGAAGAATTACTATTCACTTTTCACATGTTTCAACCATATACTGTCTCCAAGACAAATGTATACATCTTGAGGTATTCTGTTTGTGATGTTGTTTCTGAGTAGGTATACTTCATAATGTTGTGAAATTACAGGAGTTGTACTTGTTGGAATCGCTTCTACTCTGGCACATAAGAAGTAATACTGGAATACTTCCCTTTTGTATCCTTTTTGTTCTATCTTGCCATCTTAATCCCTGTATGTGGTAAAACAAATGCAACACACGTGTACTTGTTTTTGTTGATTTTAACTTTTATGTATACTTCTTGATAATATAAAACTGCAGTACGCTTCTTCAATCATATGGGCTGTGACTGTAGTAGCAAATGCCTGCATATCTGGCTCATTTCACATTGCAGTGGTGAAAGGTCACTTCTAGTAGGAAGTCTATGTTGCCCATAAAAGAAAACAAATGCTTTATTAAGTGGAAAGATAATCATATATTATTCATAATAAAGAATTATAATCTCCTATATATAAGAAAATACATATTTAATCTAGAAATAACTTAATAAGTGGATAACACAAAAATCTATATAAGAATCTATTTACTCTAGTACTCCTCAAATTGAAACAAACATTTCTAGCTCGTTACAATACAGAATTATATAATTTAAAAGGAAAGATAGTAGTAATAATTAGTAACAACAACAGGTAGGCAAACACACAACAATAGTAGTCAGACTGATTTTTATGAAATCAGGCACACACAAGACTGTATTTCATGACAGTACAAAAATTGGAGGACGACATATATTCAAGGCATAAGTGCAAAGAAATGGACATACTAAGGGCAGAAATACAACCTTAGACCCGTCAACACACCAAATAGCAGAGTCACTATTAGTAGGCAAATAGTGGTTAATAAGGCAAGTAGGTAGTAGTGGTTAGAGTCTTTTTGGTAATATTTACAATTCAGAAGAACTTAGAATTGAACTGCAAATATTACTTAAATCCTAATCTAATCTAAGGATGTACATGGTTTGGTTTAGTTCGATTTTGACAAGAATCACGAACCGAACTGTACCTATCGGTTCTGATTATATTTGAATCGAACTGAATCATGTATGTTCTTAGAACTGAATCGAACCAAATTGTCTAAACGTTGGTTGGTTTAGTTTGATTTTCAGTTTTCAATCTAAATATCTATCAAAATATAATTGAACAATATTATTAAAAAATAATTAGTAAGAGTTGCAACTAAAATTATCATTTGCAACCATGAAGGTCAAATATTATACATGCTAGCTTAATTTTCAAATGCATCATACTGAAGATGAATCAAACAAAATTAAGTAAAAATAATAAATATCCTATGATAGTACACTATCAAAAGTAATTTTAAGAAAATATGTTATCAACTAATGAATTTTGAAACATAATCAAATACTAGAATAGAAATAATCAACTCATTACCAATCTAAAGGAGTGGAGCACAATCGAATGCTGGAGGAGTGGAGTACAATCACATGTTGGAGGAGTGGAGTACAATGGCACCGACGACACCAAACGATTGGAGGAGTGGAGTACGACGACACATTGGAGGAGTGGAGCACAACAGCATGTTAAAGAAGTGGAGCACGATGGTACGTTGGGGGAGTGGAGTACCAAAGGCACGCTAAAGGAGTGAAGCACCGAACGACATCGATTCTCAATTCTCTACCACTCGATTTGGGAAATGGATTGGGAAATTAGGGACTTAGGGTTTTGATTATGAAATGAAAAATACTTTTTTGTTACTTCAAATAAAAAAAATGAGTGGTGGACATTTAAACCCAGTTAATCCAATGGTAGATGAAGGATGGAGATGTAAAATATTTTTATATTATAATATATTAATATATGTATTGATTGTCGATTTGGTTCAGTTAACGTTATACAGAATAAAAAACCAAACTACTATAAATGATTTTAAAATTTGAGAACCTAATTGTACCATTAAACAAATCTAAATCAAATCAAACTATAAAAATTGATTCTATTTGGTTTGGTTAATTGATTTTGATCGAACCATGTGCATCCCTAATCCAATCTCCTTCTTCCTTTATTTTTTTTTTTTGTTGAATGGTCAACGGTTAGAGAGGAGGCCTAAATCAGGCTTGCTAACAACAGAGGAAATAGGTTGGCATGGAGGTTAGCATGATGACAGTGAAGCAACAGTGACAATGCAAAGGAGCTGGCAGCGATGGTGTGTGAGAGAGGCAATAATACACGTGTTGGTGATCATGGTTCTAAATGTTAATTTCGTGTCGGACTTCGATAAGTTGAAAATTAGACATATGTCGGAGAAATATCGGTATGTCAGAATTGTGTCGGTGGAAACACGGTAAAAAAAATTTACATTTGTTCTGAAAACTTCTATTTCAATATCATGTGTCGGAATCATGTCGGTAAATTGAAAATAAGACACGTGTCGGAGAAATTTCAGTGACACACGTAGACATTTGGTACCATGGTGGTGATGGATTGTATATAGACAATTGGTAGATGTTGGAGGACAGTGACCACAACTAGGACAAACACAACCAAGTAGTGACGATGAGTTGTGGACGATCGAGAGTGAGGAGGTGACTGGTGGCCATGGGTAGGGGTTGCAAACGCAGCAACAACAGACACAACGATGAGCTGAATAAAGCTTGCCGATAGCAAGGAAGGTCAGTTGCTTGCAAACAATGGAAGAAGGCACAGGAAAGTTTGTTGATGATGCTTTTGCCTTGCTTTGAGCTCAATGGTGGCAAGACAATCCAAATCTAGTGCTAGAAATGATCATAAGGTAGATTGACACTTGAAAGGAGTTTTCAGGGGTCGTCGGTGGTTGGAAAGCATGCTGCAACAAGGAAATAGCGACAACATGGCTATAGTGATGCATTGGTGGCAGATCAATGACAATCAAATGATGATGATAGACTTTCTGGAAAAGAAAGTAGTATGGATTTTCTGGTTGGTCTATTGTCATCGACAATGACGACGACAAGAGTGTAGTAGTTTGACGGTTGAAGTTTTTTCTTCAAAATTTTTGCTTAGATATTATGTTAAGTGGAAAGAAAATCATGTATTATTCATAATAAAGTATTGTAATCTTCAGAATACATACTTAACTCACAAGTAATTTAATAAACAAATAACACAAAGATCTATATAAAGATGCATTTATTCCAACATGTTTTATAGTCTCTCTCATGAGATAGCAGTGAGATAATCAAAATCCCAGTTTTCAGAAAGTCCCTTAGAAAGTAAAAAGGAGAATCTGCAAACTGACATATGATAATAGAAGCACAGAAAGGCGATGACATCATAGCATCACCCGTACTGCATATTATAAGGAAATAAAACTAGGAGAGATTAACTTTAAAAAATAGATGCCACCATAGGAAGTACTTAAATATGCACTGCAGCACTGTAAAATGGCATACTCTCTCTAATTGCCTATTAAGGCAAGCAGGAATGTCTTGTAGTCCCCTGAGGTTACTTTTCCAACAACTTGTTCAAGTGCAGTATTGTTCCTTCTGGAATACATCTCCTTGATGATGCTCAAGTCCTTCTCAGCACGAGTGACTACAATGCGCGTAAGAGCATCGGGATCTATTCCCTTCTTGTTGGCAGAATTCCGCAGAACCTGCTTGAAGCAATAAAAAAATTTAATGATGGTGAACACAAAGTGATGTCATTCCCAGTATGCTCTCAATTTCCTGTTTTCACAGCTTCTTACCTTTTCAAAGTATTTGTGAGGGGAGATGAAGCAACGTATTGTGATGCGGAGTGCCGATACAAGCTCATGCAGTGGATTGTTGATCAAATTCTGGATATTTTGAGAAACAGTTAATGGAAACATGTTTCATTTTAATTCAGGAGATGTTAATAAGCTTGACTGATAATTTACTCTTTTGAGTTCTGACCTTGGTGATGGAAACACCAAATTCGTCCTTGTATCTGTTGAAAGTTGCATTCAGCTGTGCCTTGCTCCTGGTGGTCAGTATACGAATGATCTCATCATGGTTAAAGGCCTTATCTTTGATTGCTTCATGCAGAATCTTCGCCTCTGATAATGCCAAACTAGCATCAATCTCCTCTCCATCGTAGCGATATGTGGCCACAAGAGCAACCAGAAACTGGAAGAGAAACAACATTTCCGGTCATTCTGGAGAAAAGTATCATACAACGTTGCAGATTTCTAATTGCAGTCTTATATGTTGTTTATATATGGACAAGAGGATGCTTGCCTTGCGAAGATCACCACTGGAATGTGAGGCGACGTCTTCTTCCAATGAGCGCTTATAACGAGCTTGGTAGGTCTTCTTCAAAGTGAAAAGCTCATCAGGGGTGTTCACACAGGCAGTTTCGATGATTACACGGAAGTCAATTTTCTGCTTCGCTGCTACATTCACAATGATGGCTTCTCGCTCGACTGGATCGAACACCCAGCGGTATACAGCTTTCTGCATTCCTCAGAGTTACAATAAAATTTAACTATTATTACCAACGCAAGAAGTTTAAGGATATTTTTCAAATACATATGTAGTACCTCAAAATCTCCGCTAAGTTCAGATTCAAGCCGCTTGATCAGGTTTTCCTTGTAGCACTCCTCATAGGCCACTCTGATCTGCTTCCTCTGTTGGGAATCTCGGTGTGCAAGAACCATGATCAATGCCTTCTCATCAGTTCCCCACCCTATACCACATATCAAGTCACCAAATGGCTACATGATTATAACTGGGAACACAAATAGAGGTCCTAATTCTAACACAGTGCCAACGAGCGAACACATTGCTTCTGCAAAACTTGTTGATTATTAGTGCACAATATGTTATTCTTGATTAGTTAGTTGCTATTGCTTCCTCTTCTCATCTTCAATTGTTTGGCATCAAAGTATTATGCAGGAGTATACAACAAGTTCATGCTAAAATTACACAATACAAGAATTGAATTAATATAAAAACACATATAGTCTAGTGCTCATTCTAAAATCAGCATCTAGGATACAATTCCTCGAACTGTAATTTGAAATGTTCACTGGTAACTAGTAAGCATAGGCTTAGTATAGCATTCATGCCACACTTCAAAACGCAGCATAACAATGGTCTCTTAAACCCTATTGTCCATCAGATTAATGTGTTCATGACAGATGAAACAGAAAAAAGGAATACAAAGAATAATTAAACTAATGAAAACCATAAATATGGAATTTCCGGTATATGATTTGCAACTACATGAGCATATAAGTGGTTTTTTGAAGTAAAAAAATAATAGAACCCAGAAAAATAGTGATTATTCACGAGAAGAAATATTGTCATCAGACAGAAACTATATTGAAAAATGTGTTTAGTGAAAAGCAAAAAAGGAGGAAACCAATTGCCTTTGAATCTTATAATAATCGGCCTAAAACCAAGGCACCGCATGAAATCATCTTACATAGACTAGGAAGGTAATTAAGCTAATAGAAAATGAAAACACCACACCACGCATATGACATGATCTGAAAAAGTGATCAGGTCATTAAATTATTAAAATCTTAATAATAAAATTAATGAAGTTCATCTTAAAACCAAACAACAGGGTAAACACTCAACACTATGCATGCCTAAGTTAATAAAATTATTTCTGCTAGGTAGAACAGGACTAAATGGTTCTTCAAATTAGCCAAGATATGAATCCAACTCATGCAAGCAAGACAAAGATGCCATAACTCTTATCTTTTTCAGAAAAAAAAGAAAAGAAAACCCATAAAACTTGATTAAGCTTGACTTCAAAAAAAAAAAATCGATTAAGCTTGGACAGGATAACAGGGAAAACCTCTCAAAAGCTTGAAACATTTGATTCTCAGTAGTAAAAGAAGCGAAACGTTTTATCTGAAAAGCAAGAAAGATGGAGAAGAACATCCATGGGACATAAATAATGGCGGCATAGGAGAACATTTCACATGTAGTGGGACAATGAGATGGTGAATGAAATGACTAAAAGAGAAAAGCAAAACCAAGAAACAGATTGAACAAACCTTGACAGGCTTTCCTAAGTTGCTCAGCATCTTCAGCTGGAGAAGGAAGGGGATGAGGAACACTAAGTGTTGCCATCTCTTTCTCTCTGTCTCTCTTTCTCTCTCTCTCTCAGTGAGATGGGACGGAGAAATGTCCCTCTATGGATGGTTTTATAGGAAAGGAAGTGCATCCCAGGGTGTGTTCCTAAAAACGGATTCTTCCTAGGATGTAACGCTATGGTCTACTGTGTCAATAACTACAACAACTTTTAGTATCATTTCTTATTTACATATTTATGACGAAGGAGGGACACAGGGAAAGCACTAGGAGAAGGCGAACGTTTCTAACCATAACCGACTTTATAAGTTTTCTTAGGTTCCATCTGGAAATGATTTCTACATGTTGCCACAGGAGTTTATGCATTCCAAGGAAGCTCACTTTGTAGTGGAGAAGAGGAACTTACGTTTGCAGGAAACATGTATAGATCAGCTATTGCTCTTAAAGTGTTAAAGGTAAACCTGGAATACATATGACATTTCTTTCTCTCTCCGTGGGCTTGATTTGAAGTTGTTCACCTAAAAAGGATCACAATAACTGATGCTTTTGGAGAATTATGGCAGAGAAGAACCTGGAAAATGGCGGTTTCACTTATAAGTTGTATTTATTTTTGGCGGAAAAGGGCTGTATTTAATATCGATTGTTTTTGACGTTTTTGTTAAATGAATAAGATGAGCTTCAACTATATCAGCCTAATTTTCAGAACTTCCTATCTGTTATTGCCAATTGGCATTTGCAATTTTCAGACCACACTTGCTTCTTTGTGCAGCTTTATGAGTTTTATTGTCCTCGCTATTTTCTCTTTACAGTTGCAAAAGGAAAAATCTGAAACCATACCTGAAATAAAAAGCTTTACTAGTAAGTGAACTCCTCCAAGAAGCAATACTACAAAGTTTTAAATCAGTTTTTTGAATTCTAGAAGTCACGTGGTTTTCTTTTCCTACCAAGAGTAAATCAGAAAAGAAATAAAAACGTCTGTGATCTCTTCTCTTTTAAAACCAGAAGAAAGAAAAGCCACTAGATTTTTTTAGATAACATTCAAGAAAAGGTGAAGCCTCGGAATGATAATGTTATATATAATTCAATCAATTGAAGTAATTGAGTTGGATAAGTGAAGCGGATTTTGCATCCCTCTTTTAAGATCAAATCCAAATAAAAACATGCTAGACTCCGGTAGCAGGTTTCCAATGGAAAATGAATCAGACGGAACAATAATTTACGTCTAACACATATTTCGTAAATCCAGAAGGAATCGAGAGGGTTCTACCTTTTCCAGAGGAGCATAATAATAATGTGCAAAAATGAAAGAATAACTGAAAAAACTCGACTCCGCTGGGGATCGAACCCAGAATCTCTGGTTTCGTAGACCAGCGCCTTATCCATTGGGCCACGGAGTCATCACGTGCTGTTTAAAGAATTGAAAACTAACACTTCTTTATATTAAAGGCGGAAAAGAGAAGCCAAGTACCAGAAGCGTGATTTTTGTGATATCATTTGCTTCAGAAAAAAATTTTAAAAAAAACTGTTCCCTATATTATCAATCTTAACTCACATAGAATTAACTAGA
This sequence comes from Posidonia australis, assembly GCA_024699735.1. Lineage (NCBI taxonomy): Eukaryota > Viridiplantae > Streptophyta > Magnoliopsida > Alismatales > Posidoniaceae > Posidonia > Posidonia australis. The sequence continues at coordinate 15,509 of JAMKQA010002999.1, forward strand.
AATGTTTCATCGTTTTGTATGCACTTTGGAGCGGAAAATGGATGCTGACCATAAATGGTTAATTTTGATCAGTCCTTGTATAGAATCTGTCTAGAAAATCCTGTAGTATTTATGATTGAAACATCTCCGTTAGTTTTTCAAAATAAAAACCTCATTTCGCTTCCATCGGTCTGATGTCACATAATTAACATTCATTCCTAGGCAAAATAGAATGCATTGAACAACAAAAAAGAAAAGCATATATATATACCATAGAGAGGTTAGAATAAAGCTACTGAAAAGGCTAAATATACCATAAGAAAAGCAAGAGTAACACTCATTTAAATTCTAATCTATTGAGATCCAAGTCATCGAAATAATCAATTTCAATTGCCTTGGCCTGCTAAGTACATAGCTTCCTAAACAACACCTACCATCAAGCATTGCCTAAATTTGGCCTTGGCTAAAATTTGCTCCACGCAATTCATATCTGAACCTTCCAACTTGTTTGACTACACAATCTTCTTGCGTTAATTTGTAGCAGTCTTATCATACGCTTCGCGTCGCTTTCTCAAATGCTCAGACATTTACTTGCAACAAACTTATATGATGAGACAATGGCTTATTGTCACAGTGACTGAGAGAACTTTAAACTCGTCAATAAGTCCCAATTCGAATCCTGGGACATGCATAAAAATTCATCTAAACCGATAACAAAAAAAAAAACAAACCTATATGATGCTGCAGCTCCTGTCTGAACTTCGAGAGAACTTTTTTTTGGTAATCGGTAGTTAGTATTTCTTTCTATTACTTTAAAATGTTTACAACCTCAGTAGTGTAAAGTAAAATGTCCAACAAATATTACAAACCTTACAAAAATGATACTCCGTCACTCAGCAGGTGACCAACAGCCAAAAGTATGAAAATTAAGTTTTATGGTGAATAACGCAAGTCCACAGAACACAGCTCATGAGATGCCAGTGAGATACAAAATCAATTAACGAAGGGTTAATCATGGCCTGGTAAAGCTGGAGTACCCAGGTCCATCTCACTTTGAGGGGTTGAAGCTTGCTCCCCCTCTCTGCTCTATTGGAATGCAGATATTACCATAAGGTTCTCACTCTTCTCGAAACTTGTAGCCAAAGAGGCTATCCAACAATGAAATAATGTAGAAATATTATTGATAATGAAATGGTAATCCTTCCAAATCAACCAGAGAATGATTTGAAAAACCTATTGTTCCTTTCAATCCAAATCAACCAGAGAATGATTTGAAATATCA
>JAMKQA010003000.1:0-20496 GCA_024699735.1 Posidonia australis
AGTGTTTTATTGGGTCATGTGGGCTAGTGTGAACCTAATTGGGCTTGTGTGAGCTAGGGTTTTGGTGGTCGCGACCAGAGCATCAACTGGAGGAGCTTACTACCAAATGAGCTCAAAATTGGGGTGTCTACAGTACCAATGGAACTTGTCAATTTCTAGGACACTCATTAGTCTCTTGGTTCAGCAAGAAACAAAATAGTATTGCACTCTCAACAACAGAGGCTGAATATATAGCAGCTGGTTGTTGTTGTGCCCAAATTCTATGGATAAAACAAACCCTAAGAGACTTTAATATAATTTTATCAACAACTCCAATTTTTTGTGACAATACAAGTGCAATTAATTTATCTGAAAATCCAGTTCATCACTCTAGAACTAAACAAATAGAAGTAAGACATCATTTCTTAAGAGACCATGCTCTTAAAAATAATATTAAGTTAGAATTTATTCCAACTAAGGAACAATTGGCAGATATCTTTACCAAACCTCTTGATGAACAACAATTTATTAAAATTAGAAGATATCTAGGTATTTGTAAACTATCAGATATAACATGAAAATAATACACTTCGTGGTTTTTCGGAATACCGAAGGTATCTACCGAAAATTACTGGATCGGCATACCGAAACAGAATGGTATACCGATTTTTTGACAGGTTTCTCTGAACAGATTCTTCGGCATACCGAAAATATTTGGTATACCAAATCCCCTGAGTCATTTTTCGACACACCAATTGTAGACACCCCGATTTTGAGGCGGCTCGTAGGTGAATTCTCCTGAAGATGTTGCTTTGGATACGGCAAGCCTAACCTCAGTTGAATTTTATTTGGCACCTTGGTTACCCTAAGCCTATAGCAAACTCGTGGTCCAATTTACAATTCAAGCAGTGAGATCTGGAGCACCAATGTGGAGCACCAAGCGGGCACACCATGGTGGCGCACCAAGCTAGCGCACAACCACTTTTCAGGGTGCTGGCTGTTGGCTTTCCATCTTCTGTGCTTATAACCTTCACTTGCGAATATTCCTCACAAATCTATGCAAGGCTGTTGAGTTTCGAGGCCTTTTGCATCCCAAAGAGTTACATATTCTTTCTCTTTAAAAAGTCATCCATTAGCAGCCTTTTTCCTCTCTTGGCTGTCCACCTTCTCTTAGCAAGTCACCCACTCCTAGCAACCTGCACCTCAACTTCCAGAGCACACTCTCGCATCCCTGAGCACTCCCAACTGAGTCCAAAGCAACAAGGAGGAGATACCTTGAGCCATCCAAGGAGGAGACACCCTAGGCCATGTAAGGTCCTTTACTCATCTCTCCATATAGGTTTTACATAATATTCTGGATAAAACCTGCAACTACGCTGATATATTGTCTATATAATGATGTACTTTCGTGCCTTTTGGTGTTATTTTTGATGTTCATGATACTCCCATCTATGTTCATTGCTTCATTGCCATGATGACTTTTGCACTGTATGATATTTTTAGTAATGAATCATAGTCCTATGTGATCACTAGTTATGTGATCACTAGTTATGGAACATGAACTGTAATGCATCCTCTTTACATGTTTTATCATTTCCGCATACTCCTTAAGTCAACTAAATCACTGCATGAATCATAAAATCCATCAACAGTTACTACAGTTCATATAAACCCATGAACATGCATGACTTGAGGAGAGAATGATAAGAGTGTTTTAATGCTTGTTTATTTAACATGACTAAGTTTTCTGGCATCTAGGTAGATGATCTGAATAGTCAGTAACCCAATTCATTGCATGCATTTGGCTCAGACTCTGAAATCAGACTGCAGTCTGATTCAGAATTTCTGGGGTGCACCAAACTGGTGCACCTAGCTGGCGCACCAGCCTAGTCATAGGGTGCAGGCAGCCCATTTTGCATTATGATTTGCATGGCTTTCTGTTTGTTCTGAACTTTGAGTTTCCTGATGTATGATCTCTAATATGCCATGTTTTTGCTTGCATAATTTCAGCATGTAATAACATCCTTTGCATTAGTGTTGCATCTAGTGAAGTTTGGCTTGCCGCTTGGGTATGGTGAAATGGTGGCTTTCCAAAACTCTTTGTGTGTGGTTCTTTTGCATCAGTCCATGATCCCGACCTAAGTGGCGTAGCTGGGATTCATTAGCCTTCATCAGAGTAGGATTGTGTGGTCTTGTATGAGGCTTATTGCCCTTGAGCACAAGACCCATGCCATGATGTTTTGGGTTTCCTCTTTCCTTTTTGGCTTTGTGGAAGAGAGGGGAACTCACATGTGATCAGGTCTTTTAGATGTCCATGATGCATTTTCAGATGGTTTTATGCATGTTTGCAAGGTTTTTATATCGCAAGGCACATTAGTCTAACATTCTGTCCAACCTGCAATTTCATAGGCGCACATAGGTGGCACACCAGTCTGGCGCACCACATAGGCGCACCTGCCTGTTTTTCACTACACACAGTAGCTTTTTGGCATGGTATTTAGCATGATTCCCGATTTGCTTTGCCTTTGGTTTTCCTTGGGTGTCCTCCTGGATATATCAGGATGACTCCAGTCTGTTTTCATCCATATTTGTGCATGGTAGCTTAGGTTTTGCATATAGCAATGTGAGGACGTTAGCCACTCGATATTGTTGGATCTGTGGTTACATCCGTGCAATATCTTTGCACCGGTGTTTGATCCACAACTGGGGTGACCTTTCTAAGCATTAGAACACACCCTACAATCCCTCTACCCATGTTTAGCATAAGGCACCACTTGCATATAGAGTTGCATTGCATATCGCCCCTAGGCGTACAGAAACAAGCTGAAAAGCCAACATTTCATATAAGTAAACGAAAAACCCATGTAAAACCGATTTTCAGGCGTACGAGGGTGCCTAATACCTTCCTCGTGCGTAATAGGGATCCTTGCCCATTTCTGGTTCATGTTGACTTTTTCCATTTATTTTATGGCATGGTTTTAAATGTTCTAAAACGGTTTTCTCATCTCCCGTTTTCAAGTAGACTAGGTGGCGACTCCTGCATTTTTATCATTTGTTTTTTATTGTTTTGCCGTGACTTTGCCGACCCTCCCGCATTTGGCCTTTTGCGTCGCGCTCGAGACTGTCGCCGGCATGGTTACACCGATGCATGTACCGAAGAATGTTCTGAAATCTCGTATAACTGATTTTGGCATACCAATCATTTTTTCAGTATACCGAATTCATCGTGAATCCTATTTTAAATCCAAAACCTAGGGTTATTTTTCATTATTTTTAATATACGGCCGACTGATTCTCTTCGCCGACACCATTCCCTCCCGCGAATCCCCTCACCTTCGATCTCATACACCCTCTCTGATCCTTACTCTCCCTTTCTCTACCGTTTTCTCACCCATGTTAAGCATGGCCCCTAAGAAGATGCTTGCCTCTAGTAGAAAACAGAAACAATCGGAAGAAACACCAGGAGCTTCCGATTGCCACTCTCAGAAATATCGATTTGTCGACAATCAGACCGAGCAAGCTCACCGTGAAAGGTTTGCCAACAGAGAGGTACTCACTGGAAGAAGAATAGTTTTCCATGAACTAGATTCCATTAAGCCTCTATTTGAGTGTCAGGATTTGATTTCTTTTTTAAGTTCCATAGGTGATAGACTGTACTATCCTAACCTAGTGTTTCAATTTTATGCCAACATGACCTATTCTCATTCTCTAGCTCATTCTTACATTTGCAGGAATACCATAGATTCTGATGATATTTTACTAGGTCAATTGTTTAAAATCCCATCTTCAGGGACCGACATCACCTTATCCATTTATGAATTAGATTGGTCCTATTCTGAAATCAATAAAGCTATATCCTTGGACCCTAAGAACACTTTCAAACCCAGTAAGATTAAGCAACTCACCAAGTAATCACGTATTATCACGTATATTGTGGCCGCCAATCTAGTCCAAAACAAAGGCCACCAAGATGAGTTAAGCGAACTTACTTGTAAGGCGGTCTATGCCATAGTCAAACAAATTCCAGTTAATTGGGGTCAAGTAATTTTTCACTACATCACTCATGTCAAAACTAAGTTATTTTTTGGTCCTCCTCTAACTTATTTGTTTGAAAAATATGATATTCCCCTTGATGATGAACCAAACCTACCTGTTAAATCCAAGCCTTTAGGAACCCAAGCCGTGGCTAAGATGAAACAATCTATTGAGCTTCATAGTAAAATTAGAAATCTTCCTGAGAGTTCCTCTTCTGTACCACAAAGAAATCAAGCATAAAACGAAGATGTCAGTTATAACGAAGAAGTAGAAGAAGAATCCAGTATGTCCAAGAAATTGAATTCTCTTCAACAACAAATGTCCGAGATATATCTTCACCAAAAGCAAATGATGGACATCCAACTACAGCAACAAAAGCAAATGATGGAACAACAAAAGTTGATCTCTGACTTGATGCTTTAACAAAATCAACGACATCAAGAATATATGGAAAGCGTAAGGAAACTCAGTGATTGAGTTGAGGCGTATCAAGACACCCTTCAAGACTATTATCAGGATATTTTTGAACACATCAATCCGCCTTCTCCTTAAATTAGTTGTTGTAGCATCATTAGCTGACATCATTATATTTTGCGTTTGGACATCTTGTGTAACTTATTTGGTTTATTAATTAATGACTTTATCACTGTTCTAATGTTTGTCTTGATTATTTGATAATGATTCTATGTATTGTTTATCGCTCAAAGGGGGAGAGTTATTCATAACGTATCATATCTTTTCGATTATGACAAAAAGGGGAAGAAATAAAATATAATATCATATATATGAATATATCAATATGTTTAGAAAATTTATAAAAAATTCATAAAGGGAGCTTAGTTTAAGGGGGAGGTTATTGAAAATTTTTATCCTGTATGATTGGAACTCATATTTGATATTTTGATTTTGACATCATCAAAAAGGGGGAGATTATTAGAAATATATTTTGTTTTGATGATTATACTTGGACTAATGAATTTTTTGTATATTTTCATGGAAGAAAAATAAGGTTGAAGAGTTGTAATTACTTGAGTCATGTAAACCTTATGAAATATGTTGTAAGTAACTATGTAAAGATATATTTTGCAAAATTAGTTGAAAAGTAAAAGAAGAACCATTTTGGCATACTGGAGAAAAATCGGTATACCGAATTAGGAAGAAATAGCACAAACAACGACACTCTGAATCAAAGATGAAGAATCAAAAACGGCATATCGGAGAAAAATCGACATACTGAAGCAGGAAAAATCGGCACAAGCAACGGAACTCCGAAAAAGATTGTGGAGATAAAGCTGAAGATAAAACGGCATACCGTACTAAAACGGTATACCGTATCAGGAGAATTCGGCATACCGAAATAATTCTAGAATATCGAATTACCCGAGAGTTGCAGTTTGAAGACATAAATGGCATTCCGGAGGTCAAAACGGCATACCGATAGACTAGTTGTTTATGATCGTTTTCTAGTTGTTAGACACATCTTTTGATGGTCCTTTAGCTATAAATAGGATCCCTACAAGCTATGATAGGACACACATCATATCAACATACTTGTAACTCTTGATTACTGTACTCAACCTTGTCCTACGTTCTCTTCACAGGCCAGTGTTGTAATCTTTATTTGAAAGCGCTCTGTGAAAGAGAAGCCATCTGTTGTAAAGCTACAAGAGGAGGCTCTAGCTTCTCGAGGTACGAGAAGTGGAAGGAGCAAGGATTGGATTGGTGGGATAGCCAACACAAGTAAGTGTTTTATTACTTTAGTATAAGGGGAAAATCTCAAGAGGTTGAGGAGTGGACTAAGCCAGGGTTTTAGCCGAACCACTATAAATTGCATGTGTATTCAATTTCTCTCATCCCCTTCATGTGCATGAATTAGTCTTAACTTCAAATTTATATGATTGTGTAATATTTGCTTGTTTACTTCATTAAAACACTTCATTTTGTTTAACTTATAACTAAAATAGGGAAAGTAAATATTTAAAATTAAAATTTTCTATTCACCCCCCTCTAGAGAAGCCACTCGATCCTACAGACCCAACCTAATCCGAACTCAAAGATGATATCAGGTAAGGTCCGTCCTTACTTCTAGATGGTAAAGCCCTTAATCCTATCCATCCATTATTACGATCATCTATAGATTTGATTTTGATCAAAACCAGAAATTACTTTAAAAACTACCAAAATTTTAAATTCAAAATTTAAAATCCCTCCCACCATCATATTATTAAAACTCATTCTCCTTCCCTCACCCTTAAAACAAAAAAAATGTAGAAAACTACCCTCCCCCCTCCCGACGTCCTCCCAGCCTGCCCCATCCTCCTCCCATGGCATCTCCTTCGTCGCTCCCTCCCCTCCCACCGCAATCCTCCTCCCTCACACTACCTCTACCCTAGGACGCCTTCACTGATCCGATGCTCCCTCGCCACAACCCTCTATCCCACCCCGACACCCTCCCTCAAGCCCCTATGCAGTCTCCGACTCAATGCTCTCTCTCACACCTCCACGCAATTCCGACCCAGCGCCCCTACTCATTCCCAACCTGAAGCCTTCCTCGCCATAGATCTTCAAGGCCTTCCACCACAGATCTATCCATATATGAAAATAGACGGAAAATGAAAATTTACAAAACCACCAATACAACATATGTGATTTTACTAATTTGAAATCTAGATTTAATCATAATCATGGTTGTGTTATTAACGGTAGATGATTAAGGGCCTTACCAAACAAAAAAATGATGGACTTTACCTGATAATTTGCCTATATATATATGTTAAGTAAGTATACTTTTCACAAGCAATACTAATAGAACTACTTCTATTTGTTAAGTAACTATACTTTTATTAGCTACTTTTGAATCAATAAACCATGGATTATCCTCCAATTTTTATAGTTTTCTTCTCTCTAGTTAAGTAAGTACCTTTCTCTTGTGTTGTTGAAGAAAATTATTGTTAAATGGTTAAACAACACTAATGTTTCGCATGCCAGTTTTTCTGACTTTTGATAATGGATGAGCTTGTTATCATTTTTTTGTAATTAATAATGGATGAACCTGTGTTTTTTTGTGTAAAATTCTGATGCTATAAAACACGAGAACCGACCCAACCCAATCCGAAGTTTGTGAGTTGGATTGGGTCTAGACTAGGTATGAGTTGAGTATGGATCTAAAATTATTCAACTTGAACAAGTTGAATCGTGGGTTCACCCTTAACTAGACCCAACCCGACCCATGTACACCCCTACATGATGCATAGAAAAAAAAAAAAAAATTAATAATTTTAAAAAAATAAATTAAAAATCTTAATATTAATGTAATAATTGCTTGGACTTGACACTTGTTCGGCCTTAATTTTTAAGTGATTAGCGTCGTTTGTCATAAACGTCGTGACATGATTTGCCTAGTTGATTGTTCGAACCGCAGTATCTGTTCGAATCTGGTTCTCTCCTATTCGGTCTTCAAAGTGATTGTCCGAGACAGTCCAACCTCAAACCAAGTAAGACAACAAATCTCATATCAGGATTCTCTTTACTTCGGTAGTTGATCGATAAATTGACTCCTAAAGTAGACAGTCCTATAATCGATCAACCCGACAGGTACGTAGCAATCGAATAATTCGATAGTTCATGCGTTAGTCGATTCATATTTGTGGTGCGTGTAACGACCTTGGTTGTCACCTATCAAATAATTCACTTTATTAAAAATGCATTAATGAATTCAAATTCAAAACTCATAATCAAATATACCATAACATTAAAAATTACACTTGAATAGTATATCTACCTAAAACCCTTGATGTGTGGTAGAATGACTCTTATAAATGCATTAACAAGAAATTCAACTTCTAATATGCACCTGCAAAATACAAATAAAGTACACATAAGTGTCCATTGATAAGGTCACCTAACACACACCCACAAAAAATAATTCAATGTAGAACTCATCTCTGCAAAATAAATTGAAATCTGGGGAAAACATGTGGGCAAAATGTATAGGCAAAATGCTTTGCCTAAATGCACGAGACCTACAGAAAAGTCCTTCTAACATAAAACTAGACAAGAAATCCACTAGAAAATCTCTAAAATGAAACTCACATACAATCAAAAACATGTGTCATAATATGCCACTAGCATAAAACCTCTGAAATCATGATGTATGCTAGTCACAAAGGCATGCATCGGACATCCCACATCAAATTTACTAAAATTATAACTCAAACACAAAACCCAACAGAATTAATCAAAATGTGCACTTCAAACGCACAAGTCCACGCAGTAGATCATCTATAGATCCTCTATCTACAGTCTGCCAAATGGCCCACTTAGGCGTCAAGGTACAAAAAACAGTACTAAATTAGTAACAAGTATGAAAACTCTAAACATGTTATCTCAAAATCAATCCACTCTATTTTTCAAATCTAGGTACATTACACTTCTCTTATAAAAGTCACAGTGACCAAATCACTGAAAAAATGATGCATTTTATCATAAAAGCATGCATCCAATGATCAATATTAAATCCACAAAAAACCACTACAATTTAAAACGAAATACAATGTGTCACGTTGTCCATTCCCAAGCAACTAACATTGACTTATAAGCAATTGTCAAGGTACATTGCATTGCCACGAACGAGTCATCCTATAAGGAATTCCCTATCTCGGGTTCCAAAAATCCCTCACAGCTGTCCACTCAAGGAACGTTACCAGAAGCCAGACATGTATATATTACTCTCTGGCCAAACACCCCAAAGTACGCTCATGGGCATCATAAGTCTTAGTATTGGAATCACCTAGAGGACTCAAAGCTCCTGATTCTGCCAGCACCTAATACTGGAACCTCGTCTTCGATATCGTGATCGTCTATTCAGAGGTATAATACCCCCTACATCTATCGACACAACCCTGCAGCTTCTTGGTTTCTGAATCTCAACCTCGCTCTTCTTAGTCTTCCAATCTCAATCTCGACCCTCTTAGTTCGTAAATAAAATAATGGAAATCCTTTAAAACGTTTTTTTATCATTTTCTAAATCACTTTGAAGGAAACATTTAAAATTTCTCAAATAAAACCAAAATAACAAGTTATAGCTTTCTGTTGTTCAAGGCTAAAACACATGGCCCATACGCATGGGCCAAACGTGCAACACAAACATCTACTACTGAAAATCACTTTTTCTAGTAATAAACTAATCCAAAAATATATAATGTTATCTATCAAATTGAAGGTTTGGATGTCAACTTTACAATGAAATAGATTTTAAAATAATCGGATAGCTAGAGTTTGAGATATAATTAAAACAATGAAGTAAAGTCATTCTAAAAAACCGAAATACAATAGAAATCTACTATAATTATTCTAGCATTTAAGGTATCAAAAATATTTAGAAAATCTCCTATAATATACCAAATTGAAGATCTCGAAATCATATATCCAATGCATCCAAAATCAATGCATTTCGATATTTATAGTTCAAGATATCATCAAAAAAGATTTATACTTCCCAAGTCGAAGTCTCAGAACTGGAGAGACCGTTGCTACTGAATATTACACTTTTAGAGTTCTATTGTCAACCAAAATAATCAATATTATATAGCATTATGCATATTTAGAAGTCTATTATCCAACTAAATATGTTCCGCCAAGATTTGACCTCTAAATCTTAAGTTATAAGTTAAACAAGCACACATGGTCATTCTATAACCAAATTACATCTACAACAAATATCCATATTTTGTAGCCTCTAATATTAACGAAACTTCTATTTTATCTATACTATTTTAAAGATCATTAAATTATCTTTCCAACAAACCTAAGATCACAAGAATCTGATTCTTATTCGTAAAATTATAATCAAAACATTACAGCAAGATTTGTCGAGGCATAAAATGCACAAAGGACTTTATTTTACACCTATCTTCTCATTTTAACTGAAATGCATAAAAATCATGCATCCAATCAATTTGAATTTCTTAGAGAACCAAAGAACAACATTACCAAGCATAAACATCATACATGCACTATAATTAGAAATCAGAACTCCTAATTATACATCTTAATAGGTGTGTACCTTGTTGAAGGTTCAAAACCCATCACTGTAGCAAGTTCTACATGTCATCAGAGCTTCGATTCTCAGCTATCAAGAATCCCCCCCAAGCTCCACCACGAGGTCCAGCAAGCCTTTAAGCAATGCACTGTAAGATTAGAACATGCAACAAAGGAAAATAGGAGATACACCTACAGAATTGTGCTCCAACTCACCTCTAAACCAAGATCACTGCACTCTCTTTGGCAACCTCATCTGGTGACTTCCACGACTAAAGAACGATGCTAGGGCTTCAAGGACAACCAAAGTGCCTTTCCCATACCTCCTTCTTGACATACACGAGTGGAAAAATAGACGACAATAGCACACCAAAGCAAATCTTCACCTCTCCACTCTCCTTCTTCTTCCTCTCTTCTTCCTCTCTTCTTCTCATTCATCTTCCACCGAGTGTCTTATGTGAAGAGAGAGAAACAACTGGGCTACCTTAAATAGTCGTTCCCTCTACGCATGCATTACATGTCATGAGAGCCAAGACACACATGCAAAAGTCCATATAACAAAGATCCACTTGATAAAATACACTTTTGTACACTAAAGCAAGTGACACCCTCGAGCCCTAAGATCCACTTAGTATTTATCACTTCGACTTAAGTTCCAAATGGTCATAACATCTCACTTAATCAAGATTATCATTTTCCTCAATTATCATAAAAATCCAAACATTCATATTCGATTATAAATCATAAATCTTACTTAAGTTTCCCATTTCTCAGTAATCCTTGATTAATCACACTTCCAACGGTTCACTACATAGATTATTTCTCAATAATCTTCTGGCTTAGGCTCACTGTCCTTTGACCTAAGGAAACCCAAAATGCACAGCTACAACTACAACACGTCGAGAAAACACATAGGAGTCACATGCAACACCAAGGTTACAGATGTTATAGTTTGTCCTGTAGTATGTTGGTAAAACTATCCTACAAAACAATAATGGGTTGAGTAACTTGTTTGTTGGGAGGCAAGACTCAACCAAATGACTAAATCGTCGAGAGGCTAGGCTCAATCGAACAATAGGAGTCGTCAAAAGGTTAGGCTCCACCAAACAACAAGATTGCTAGGAGACTAGGCTCAATTGAACAATAAGGCTTGGCCTAGGAAAAAGAAAAACACAAACAAAAATTAATAATGTTAAAAATAAATTTAAAAAATTTAATATTATAGTAATAATTAATTAGACTTGGCACTCGTTCAATCCTAGTGTTAGAGTGATAAGTATCGTCACAGATGTCGTGGCATAACTTGCCTGATCTTTCGCTTAGGTGTCTTCTAGCCGATTACCCCCGATGTAGTGCTTGTTCGGACATAGTTCTCTTTTACTTGGTCTTTGAGTCGATTGCCCAATATAGTCTGGCCTTAGCATCATTCGGCACAAATGTTGTAGCATGATTTGCCCAATTGGTAGATTAACTGCTAAAGTAGATAATTCGGTAGTCAATTTGCCCGCCAAGTGCATAACAATTGAACAATAATCGATCAGCTCGATAGGAAAACGGCAATTGAATGATAGTCGGTCAATCCGACAGGTGCGTAGCGATCAAATGATCCGATAGTGCTGTGAGCGATGTCGTTGTTGGTAGAGGAGGCCTTGAATCAGGTCAGGCAACCGATCCCACATTAGGATTCTCCAATTTAGTAGTTGATCGGTAGATCAACTGCTTAGCTTAAGTAAACAGTTCGATAGTTGATCGACCCAACAGGCATGTGACAATCGAACGATCCAGTAGTGTTGCGAGCAACATCACTGTCGGTGAAGGAGGAGGACATTGCCATCAGCGAAGGAGGAGGTGTTGTGAGTGGTTGCGAGGGAAGAGGTTAAGTAGGTTGTTGTTGTCATTGGTGGTGTAGAAGAAAAAGAATGAGGGAGGAAGTTGAGTAGGTTGTTCTTGTTGTTAATGTTGTAAAAGAAGAAAAAGAACTTTTTTTATAAAAGTTCTACACTCATTGAGATTCAAGTCTATAATCCTCTAACTAGAGTAATAGTCACATACCGAATAAGTTACGCTTCATTTGGTTGGAAAAGAAGAATTTTACACTTAGTATATTGTGCTTTTCTCTAAGAGGAGAAGGAGTGAATGAGGTGAGATCTAATAATGTTGCTTAAGACGAATAAGAAAAAGAGTAACAAAGTCAAATCAATCGTTTTATGGTAGAAGAAAATGTAAATTTCAAAGCTTATTAAGGAAAATCAAAACAAAAAGTATTAATTAACAAAATAGAAAAAACAGGAAAAAAGTAAAAGTGAATTGGTGATCAATTGTAATTTGAAAAATTAACACCATATTTTCTTTCACTTAAGTAAATAGTATATAGTAGATGTTGGGAGAAATCATGTTATTTTTTCATTTTTATGTGAACTATTACATGGGCTTACGATCGATTTTATGATCCATATATCAAAATTTATTTTCACATAAATACTAATATGGGAAATACATCCAATCTCAGTCAATCCGTCTGCACCTTGCTAGGTGCGGGCTATGAACAACAAACTCAGATGTTAGCCCATCGTTTTACTCGTGATAGCTGGCCACAAGTTTCACATTTTTCAATTATGGTCTCTTCATTTTATCATCATAAATCCATGAGACTTTGTGATTCGTTATTATTGTAAAAATGACCACCAAGAAACTAAAAATGCAACCCACTTATTATCTGTTCCGTTGCCTTTTCTTAAGAGGTTGCCAAACATAAAGGCGACTCTCCTAGACATCCAAAGGAATTTTTGCGCAAATATACTTGTCATTTTCAAATTTCTGCACTACCTTTCTAGACTTTTTGGCTAAGATCTAGTGTAGTATCTGTTATTATCAATTTAATATCTGATAAATCTTCTTTGCTGTTGTGACCATGCCCACCCGAGGAGGTCCCAGCGCGGAGCCGCGCTAGAGGGAAGGAGATCACAGCCATGCCAAGATGGCGAAGGCGCAAAGAAAGATAAAAGAAAAAGAAAAGGAGTCGCCACCTAGTCTTTTAAGGGAAAGATGAGGAAAACCACAAAAGGTTGAACGCATGGAATGCAGATGGGAAGGCTGGATGTCTGCTAACCAGATGATGGGTAAAGATTCCTATTACGCATGAGGAAGGTGTTAGGCACCCTTGTACGCCTGAGAAACTCAGTCTTTCTAGTTTAATTGCTTGCTAAGGCTGAATGATTGTTTGCTAGCCTAGATCATGCTCTGAACATGCTAATATGAATGCCTAGACAAAACTAGATGGATGTGCATGATGGTATGCAAAAATTGCGAAGAAATCCACATAAAACAGATAAACGACGACATGTGAGAAAAAGCACATAAAATGACGATGTTATTGGACAGATTGCTTAAGGAAACCATATGGATGTCAAAAGATGAGTGACAGAGTCAACCCAGGTCTTCGTAATCGTAAAAAGGTCATGAAAATCGAAAAGAAGAAGATAAACTGCAAACACGCCAGTGTGGGCCTTTCGGTCAGTTCATGTACGCCCTTGGGCGACAAAAATCTAAATCAAATCAAAAACCCCAAAGCACGAGATTAAATAGAGTCCAATCTAATGCAAGGTGAGAGATTCTGAAGACACGAAGAAATCGAAAAAAAGAAACACAGGAAAAGACACAAACTCACCTAAAAAGAGGGATTGATGTGTAAATGTGTTGAAAACCAAATGAAATGGATAAATAAGTTCCTACGTGTAAAAAGTGTCAAGGGATGGATTGGACAAGGATTAGGAAAGGCTGAGTGCAAAAACTAAAATGCATACATGTAGATTAAAGACATAGGGGCAATTTGGTCATTTTCATGACTGGAAATGATAAATGCAAGTATAGGGGCGATGCATGGTCTAAAATGTGTACAAAACATCTAGAAAATGTTATTTGCAAGAAAACATGAAGGGAAAAGCAATAACACAACATAAACACAATAAAAGACAAATATAGGGGCTAAAACGTAAAATTCACAAAAAAGAATGAGGATCTGGATGAAAATTACATTCACGGTTTCCGTTCTAGCATGCAACTGAAGGGTCCAATGTTAATGTGGCACTGAGATGTGAAAATTGCACTTAGGTAATTTCCTAAAGATTCAGGGTCTAAAGTGCAAAATTTACACATAAGTGCAAATGTGACCAAAATGTGAGACTAAAGATCAAATCTCAGTGAAAACATGATTTTTTAGTGAGATCTATGATTAAATGCAAAATGTGCAATGTAATGTGTGACAAATATCTAAAATATGCAAGAAAACATTTAAAACCCTAAATAATGGACTTGAAATCAGGGTCTAAATGTAAATTGTCTGCTCAGGAATTGTTTATTATGGAGTCAGGGACTTGTGTGCAAAATTCCAGGGGCTTGAGTGTGATAAGAAAAGGATTCCATAAAGATCAGTGTAATTATGCAAAAACTCAAGGTTAAAATGCAAAATTCACAAGCAGAAACTCATTTTTAATTTCCTAGGGGTTTATTGTAAAAGGTCTGGGCCTGAATGTGATAAATGTTGAGTTTTAAAGATGATCAGAGTAATTTTTAAAAGCTTAAGGGTCCAATATGCAATTTAACAGGGAAAAGTCCTTTAAAAATGTTTCTGGGGGTTTAAATGCAAATTCTCTAGACTTAAATGTAACGAGAATATGAAACAGGGACCTAGGTGTGGTAAAAACATGTATGAATGCATTAAGAAATAAAAATTAAATTATGCAGGGAGTTATATGCAAATCTTACAGGAATAGAATGAAGAATGGAAGTTACTTAAACTGTAGGGACTAAAATACAAAAACGCAAGACTTAAGTTAAGTAGAAAAGGTCTCACATGCAATTATATAAGGACCTATGACTAAAAGCTAAAACTAAAGGGTCCAACCTAAAAGAAATCTCCTTCGAAGTTCACCAGCACTGTGGACTCCGGCGAGGCGCTAACGGCGGCATGAGGGCAGAGGGACGCTGGCGGTGGTCGCGGAAGCCTGAGGGTGAGACGATAAGACTCTCTGATGCCTTGGATGGGGTTGGGGCAGCCTACGTTGCTCCCCCCACCTCGCACTCCGGCGAGGCGTTCTGGATGGTGACGGCATGATGGCAGCGGCGCTCCGGCGACGGTCGAGGTTGGGCAATGGTCGAGAAAGCATCCTGAAGGCGCGAGAAGGTTCCCAGGGGTGTCGCGGATGGCTGGGATGGCCCAAGGTGGTCCACCCATCCCCCTCACCGGAGGAGGAAACGACGGAGGTTGGGGCGGCGTTCCTGGCTTAGAATCGATGGCACAGCAGCCAAGCGAGGTGCGCCGTGAAGCCTCTGGAGGTGTCAGTGTAGAGCGCTGGCGGCTGGTGCAACGCAGCGCCTCTTCATCGACGATCGATGGCGGTGGCAGGGACTGTGGCGATAGTGAGGGTTTCCTGGGGCAGAGCGGGTCCAGAGAGATGGAGAAGGGAAGGAGAGACTAGAGGAGAGGATAGGAAGGGGAGGAGAAGGGAAGAAGGGGAGGAGAGGCCCCCAAGGGGCCTCGCCGGAGGCCACGTCGCCTGAAGCCTCGTCGATGGGGTGAACCCACCACCGGCGGCAAGGCAGTGGCGGGCAGAGAAAAGGGGAAACCCCTCTGTCGTGGCTCGATCGGGGGGGCCTAAGAAGTCCTACAGGTCTACTGCAAAGGAAAAGGGGAAGGGAAAGAGATTACCTGGATTGTCCTCTCCGGCATGAGGGATTGACGTCGGCGACTGGGAGCGTCGACAGCGGATGCTCTGGTTGGTGGCTCCGGGATGCAAACAGGGATCTAGGTGGCCCAGGAGGTTGCTCGTGTTCTGGGGTACGAGGGGCGAGCCCTGGCTCGCTGGATGGGAGAGGATTCTCGATGGGTTCGGGTTGTCAGCGGTGAGCCTCTTGAACTCCGACAGAGCTCCTCTACGCCATTGATCCCCCTCGCAAAGGCTGAGCGTCGTTGGATCGAGGGCACCCACGGAAGAGGATGGCTTAGAGATCACAGTAGAGAGGGGTGCGCGTCGAGAAATCCGGGATTGACTGTCGGAGATCTCGCCAGAGAAGAGGGGATCGCCGGAGATGGCTCAACGGAATTATTTTTTCCTGTTTCTAAAGTTTTTGGTTTAAGGATTTCTAGGCTTATTGGGCTTACGAAATGGGCTTAGGGTTTGGTTTCCTTTGTTTTTTCCATTTTTTTCCTTTTGTTTTGTGTTTTAAACTTAAGATTAATTTGATGAATTTCGATTTGATTTGAGGATTTGGATTGATTAATTATGTTTTAATATTTTAAGTTGATTAAGGTTTTATTTGATGATTTAAATTTAATTAAATGATTTGTTTGGGTTTTAAATGGATTAAATGGTTCTCTCTTGATTTTTGGTTTTGGTTTTGGATTTATTTGATTTAATTTCCAATTTTGATTTGGTTGGTTTAAATTTTGGATTTGATTAGATTAAATTTAGATTTCATTAGTTTTTACTTGATTTAATTAAGTATTTTATTTAAATGATTTTCACTTGATTTAACTTAGTATTTTATTTAGGTTTTGATTTAGGGTTTTAATTATTTCAGGTTTTTTTTGGTTTTATTTTATTTCACTGATTTTCATGGATTTTAGGTTTTAAAATTTTAAGCTTTTAAATTAGGATTTTGAATTTTAACTTAGGCTTTTTATTTATGTTTTATGATTTTAATTAAATTTGTGATTAAGGTTTAATTAATTGGTTTTGAGTTAGGGCTTTAATTATTCTAAGTTTTTATTTTATTTTTTGTTTTGAGATTTTCATGGATTTTTGATTTTAAGTTTTTAATTGGGGTTTTCTGATTTAAATTTGATTTTTGAATTTTGGGACTTAGAGTTTAATTAGGGTTTTCACTCGATTAAATGGATTTTAGTTAATTTTGACTTTTAATTAGGTTTCTGTGTTTTAATTAGGGTTTATGGATTTTAATTAGGGTTTTTGGTTATTTTAATTAGGACTTTGGGATCAATTAGGGTTTTGATTGTTTTAATTTGGGTTTTGGGTTTAATTAAGGTTTTTGTTCGATTAATTGTACTTTAGGTGGATTTTATATGACTTTGATTTGAATTAGTTTTTTTTCCCTTTCGTTAATTAGATTTTTAGTGGATTTAAACTTGGTTTTGACTAGAATTAGGTTTTCTTGTTTTATTAATTGGATTTAAAATGTATTTAAAATGTGTTTTGTTTGATTTTATCTTTAATTGGGTCATAGTGGGCTTGTGTGGGTTTGAATGGGCTTGAATGGGCTAGGGTTTTAGTGGTCGCAACCAGAGCATCATCTAGAGGAGTCTGCTGCCAAGTGACCTCGAAATCGGGGTGTCTACAGTTGTATAGTAAATCTTAAGAGAATCCTATGTTGTTTTCAAGTCTATGCTAAGTTGAAGATTAATTTTCATAAATTCTCTCTCATTAGAAGTGGTATTTCTAAAGAAATTATCAATAGATATAGTAATATGCTAGATTGTATCCGTTTTTCCTTCCGTTGTTCTACTTAGAACTCCTTCTTTACCATAGGAAAGCCACTTATAATTACCATACTGCAGTTATTGATAAAATCACAGGAAAGCTTGAATCTTGGAAATCAAAATATTTGTCTATTAGTAGGAGATTTATTCTACTTAATTTAGTTCTCTCAGTTGTGTCTGCCCACTATCTTACTGTGCTACATCTACATGTTAGAATGGAAAAAGAAATAGATAGATTACGTAGAAGATTTTTGTAAACTTCAAACCACTTTGTCCTTCAGGTATTCTACTTATAAAATAACATAATATTTGTAGACATAAGCATTAAGATGAAGTAGGAATCATAAATCGTAGAAGTTTTTGCTCTACTCTTAAATGTAAACTTATTTAACAACTTTTGAATAGTAATAGTTCTCATAAATGACCTTCCCTTGTTAAAAGTAAATATCCATTTTATAATGGGGTTGGTGCTTTGCTAAATAGCTCATCTAGGCATTCTTCTCGATTTTGGCAGCTACTCAAAGAACATTACCCACTGATTTTCCCATTTTGAGATACAATGTGAATAACGATAGGAAGATATTATTCTCGCATGATCATTAAGGATCTAATTATCTTTTAAACTACCTATTCCTCAATCTTTATTCTGTGGCAAAAAATAAGAAATGCACTCTACAAAAGCCAGTAGAGACACATCTGGCTAAGGTTAAGGCCTATTTTGAACAACATTTCTTTAATTCTAATTAGATTTCAAGATTAGAAGCTGCCAAATTTTATGGGGTTTTAAATTCAATCCAGTTTACTGAAAGGAAAGATGAAATTTCATGGTTTATTACTTATAGTTCTGTATTTTCTGTTAAGAGTTGCTATACAATTCTGAATGATGGAGGACACAGGTCCTTGTTTAAAAAATCCATGTGGAAGAATGTAGTACTTTTGAAAGTTAAGATTTTTGCTTAGTTAACTTCCCATGATAAAATTCTTTCTAAAGTTAAACTTATAAAAAAGGGAATGGATTGGATCTACGTCTTTTGATATCTATCACTATTCTGTTGAATCCTCTCATCAAATTTTATTGCATTATAATGCTCCTAGAATTTTATGGGATTTCTTGTTATCTGATGCAAATAGACTTTCAAGTAGTAAGTCAATTTTTGAGATATTTTCTTATTATCATACACTTAAGTTTAATGTTTCTTTTCATGGTTGGATTTTTTTAGTTTTGACAATTTTTTGGGCTTCTTCTCTTAATAGCAATGATGTTATCTTTCACTATTCAGATAAAAATATTAACTTAATATTTCAACATATTATGTTTTTGATCTCTTCTTAGGTAGGCGATCTTTCAACTGAGTAGGATAATTTTTCCTAATCTCTCAGCCAAATCTAGCATAATTAGGATCAAGTGTACCTTTTACTGGATGTCTCTCCTATGGCTCCAATCGATGGATCGCAATCATCCACCTCTGAAGTTATCTCTGACTCTGTTGATCAAATTTCTTGATCTCCTTGGTTGCTTGCTTACTTCTATTTTTGTGAATCTAGTTATATAACTAGAAATTAGGTTATCTTTCTTTTGATCCAGTCTATATTGTAATCATTGCCTTCATTTTAGACTTCCTTTCGTTGCTCAAGGAAACAAACTTAATTCTGTATAATTGATAGTGGCACTCATAGGCTGTGTTTATTTGCATCTCCACAACACTCCAGCTGCTCCAGCTCCTACGCAGAGTAGTTCTCCAAATAAACGATTCCACTCCTGTCAGAAGAGAGCGACTCGATACTACTATAATCAATGTAGCAGAGCGAGTATAAATTACTACCAACATGGAGCATCTTTTTTCCTTTTTTTTTTGTTGCACAACATAATTTCTCTAGAAAACAAATGAAGCTATAATTAAGTACTTTACATTAATATATCATATTATTACTATTTCCACACAAAAAAATCTGCACACATAAAATTTAAGATGAGAGAGAGCATCAGTCACGCGTATTTTTTCTAGAGGTGGAAATCAGGGCGGCCCAGGGCCCGGGCCCGACATGGCCAGGGCCAAAAAAAAATTCCGCGGGCCAGGCCCGTTGTGGGCCGTGGGCTGTGCCAGACCCAAGGTCCAGGCCCGCAAAGGCCCGTTTACTAGGCCCAATTTGGCCCGTGAAATCAGTCTGGGCCTAGCCGGACCGGCCCGAGCCGGCCCGCCAGTTAAAATTAAAAAAAAATATGGGGCGCACATACCTGGCGCACCAGGCTGGCGCCCCATTCTGTAACGGCTATAAAGCTGTTGCCCGTTGCCAACGGCTAAATAATGTAGCCGTTTTCAACGGCTATTTAACGGCTTCTTCATCTTTTTTTGTTAAATACCCATCCATTTACCCTATAAATACCCTCCTACTCCATTCATTTTTCTTCACAATTCAATCTTCTCTTCTCTTCTCTTCTCAACTACAAGTCTACAACTTTCTCCCAACTTTCAAGTAAAGATTTCGTTGTTTGGCTTTGGATTCCGCCCCGTCTTCTACTCTTCAGTCTCCACGTGACACCAGTTGAGCCAGCAACATCAAAATTTCTCTACTTCTAATCCCTCCAAATTCTTTACTTCTAATCCCTCCATTTTTGGGTTTTGGTTTTTGTGGGTTAAGTGTTGTATTATTAGATATTCATTTTTTATATTAAAATGAAAAATATTGGTAATGTTGGTAGCCATGACTATATCCCTAGTATGGAGTCAGATCAGCCTCAGTGTACCCCAACACATACTTCACAGTCCACAACCACTAAAAAACCTAGGAAGCAAACTAGACCTTGTAGATCAAACTAGGTGTTACTGTAATTATTGTAATACCACATACACATGTCCTAGGGGAGGGGGTGTAGGTCATATATCTAGACATTTACAAAAATGTATATCCAAACATAATAAAGATGACAACACAGATTTAAAACAATC
>JAMKQA010003001.1:0-19018 GCA_024699735.1 Posidonia australis
TTCTCGAGAATCCTCAGATCCAGAGGTGATCCGAGTCGTAGGTTCCTAATAGCCTTGGAGCAACCATCTATCCTTTTCTTGAGTCTCCTCTGATCCAGAGGTGATCCGAGTCCTTTGCTCCTTATAGCCTTGGACCAACCATCTAACCTTTTCTCGAGACACCTCAGATCCGGAGGTGATCCGAGCTGTTGGTTCCTTATAGCCTATGACGAACCATCAATCCTTTTCTCGAGACTACTCCGATTCGGCGGACATCCGAGTCGTTGGTTCCGCATAGCCTAGGACCAACCAGCTGTCCTTTTCTCGAGACTCCGCTGATCCAGAGGAGATCAGAGTCGTTGGTTCATTATAGCCTAGGACCAACCATCTATCCTATTCTCGAGACACCTCTGATCCGGCGAAGATCCCAGTCGTTGGTTCCCTATAGCCTAGGACCAAACATCAATCCTTTTCTCGATTCTCCTCTTATCCGGAGGTGATCAGAGTCGTTGGATCCATATAGCCTTGGACCAACCATCTATCCTTTTCTCGAGACACCTCGGATACAGAGGAGTTCCGAATCGTTGGTTCCTTATAGCCAAGGATCAACCATCTATCCTTTTATTCATTCACCTCTGATCCAGAGGTGATCCGAGTCCTTGGTTCCTAATTGCCTTGGACCAACCATCTATCCTTTCTCGAGAATCCTCTAATCCGGAGGTGATCTGAGTCATAGTTTCCTCATAGCCTAGGAACAACCATCTATCCTCTTCTCGAGTCTCCTCAGATCCAGAGGTGATCCGAGTCCATTGTTCCTTATAACCCTTGACCAACCATCTATCCTTTTCTCGAGACTCCTCAGATCCGGAGGTGATCTGAGTTGTTGGTTCCTTATAGCCTAGGACCAACCATCAATCTTTTTCTCGAGACTGCTCTGACCCGGCGGACACCCGAGTCGTTGGTTCCACATAGCCTAGGACCAACCATCAGTCCTTTTCACGAGATTCCTCTGATCCGGAGGTGATCCGGGTCGTTGGTTCCTTACAGCCAAGGACAAACCATCTACCCTTTTCTCGAGACACCTCTGATCAGTAGCTGATCCGAGTCGTTGGATCCTCATAGCCTAGGACCAATCATCTATCCATTTCTCGAGACACCTCTGATCCGGATGAAATCCGAGTCTTTGGTTCCTTATAGCCTAGGAACAAAAAGCTATTCTTTCCTCGAGACACCTCAGATCCAGAGGTGATCCGAGTCGTTGGTTCCTTATTTCCTAGGACCAACCATCTAGCCTTTTCTCCAGTCTCCTCTGATCCAGAGGTGATCCGAGTCCTTGGTTCCTTATAGCGTTGGTCCAAACATCTATCCTTTTCTCGAGAATCCTCAGATCCAGAGGTGATCCAAGTCGTAGGTTCCTAATAGCCTTGGAGCAACCATCTATCCTTTTCTCGAGTCTCCTCTGATCCAGAGGTGATCTGAGTCCTTTGCTCCTTATAGCCTTGGACCAACCATCTGACCTTTTCTCGAGACACCTCAGATCCGGTGGTGATCCGAGCTGTTGGTTCCTTATAGCCTAGGACCAACCATCAATCCTTTTCTCGAGACTGCTCCGATCCGGCGGACATCCGAGTCGTTGTTCCGCATAGCCTAGGACCAACCATCCATCCGTTTCTCGAGACTCCACTGATCCGGAGGTGATCCCAGTCGTAGGTTCCATATAGCCTAGGACCAACCATCTATCCTTTTCTCGACACTCCTCCGATCCAATGGTGATACGAGTCGTTGGTCCCTTTTAGCCTAGGACCACTCATCTATCCTTTTCCCAAGACTCCTCTGATTCAGAGGAGATTTGAGTCGTTGGTTCCATATAGCAAAGGACCAACCATCTATCCTTTCTCGAGACTCCTCTAATCCAGAGGTGATCTGAGTCGTTGGTTCCTTATAGCCAAGGACCAAGCATCAATCCATTTCTCGAGACTCCTCTGATCCGGAGTAGAACCGAGTCGTTGGTTCCTTATAGCCAAGGACCAACCATCTATACTTTTCTCGAGATTCCTCAGGTCCGGAGGAGATCCGAGTCGTTGGTACCTTATAGCCTAGGACAAATCATCTATCCTATTCTCGAGACTCCTCTGATCCGGTGGTGACCCGAGTCGTTGGTTCCTTATAGCATAGGACCAACCTTCTATCCTATTCTCGAGACTCCTCTAATCTGGAGGTGATCTGAGTCGTTGGTTCCTTATGGCCTTGGACCAACGATCTACCCTTTTCTCGAGAATCCTCTGAAACGGAGGTGATCCGAGTCGTTGGTTCCTTATAGCCTAGGAACAAAAAGCTATTCTTTCCTCGAGACACCTCAGATCCTGAGATGATCCGAGTCGTTGGTTCCATATTTCCTAGGACCAACCATCTAGCCTTTTCTCCAGTCTCCTCTGATCCAGAGGTGATCCGAGTCCTTGGTTCCTTATAGGATTGGACCAAACATCTATCCTTTTCTCGAGAATCCTCAGATCCAGAGGTGATCCGTGTCGTAGGTTCCTTATAGCCTAGGAGCAACCATCTATCCTTTTCTCGAGTCTCCTCTGATGCAGATGTGATCCGAGTCCTTTGCTCCTTATAGCCTTGGACCAACCATCTAACCTTTTCTCGAGACTCCTCAGATCTGGAGGTGATCCGAGTTGTTGGTTCCTTATAGCCTAGGACCAACCATCAATCCTTTTCTCGAGACTGCTCCGATCCGACGGACATCAGAGTCGTTGGTTCCGCATAGCCTAGGACCAACCATCTGTCCATTTCTCAAGACTCCGCTGATCCGGAGGAGATCCGATTCGTTGGTTCTTTATAGCCTAAGACCAACCATCTATCCTTTTCTCGAGACTCCTCAGATCCGGCGAAGATCCCAGTCGTTGGTTCCCTATAGCCTAGGACCAAACATCAATCCTTTTCTCAAGACGCCTCTGATCCGGAGGTGATCAGAGTCGTTGGATCCATATAGCCTTGGACCAACCATATATCCTTTTCTCAAGACTTCTCTGATCCGGAGGAGATCCAAGTCGTTGGTTCCTTATAGCCAAGGAACAACCATCTATCGTTTTATCCATTCTCCTCTGATCCAGAGGTGATCCGAGTCCTTGGTTTCTAATTGCCTTGGACCAACCATCTATCCTTTCTCGAGAATCCTCAGATCTAGAGGTGATCTGAGTCAAAGTTTCGTCATAGCCTAGGAACAACCATCTATCCTCTTCTCGAGTCTCCTCTGATCCAGAGGTGATCCGAGTCCTTTGTTCCTTATAGCCCATGACCAACCATCTATCCTCTTCTCGAGACTCCTCAGATCCAGAGGTAATCCGAGTTGTTGGTTCCTTATCGCCTAGGACCAACCATCAATCTTTTTCTCGAGACTGCTCTGACCCGGCGGACACCCGAGTCGTTGGTTCCGCATAGCCTAGGACCAACCATCTGTCCTTTTCACGAGATTCCTCTGATCCAGAGGTGATCCGAGTCGTTGGTTCCTTATAGCCTAGGACCAACCATCTACCCTTTTCTCGAGACACCTCTGATCAGGAGCTGATCCGAGTCGTTGGATCCTCATAGCCTAGGACCAATCATCTATCCTTTTCTCGAGACACCTCTGATCCGGAGGAAATCCTAGTCGTTGGTTCCTTATAGCCTACGACCAACCATCTGTCCTTTTCTCGAGACTCCTCTAATCCGGAGGTGATCCGAGTCGTTGGTTCCTTATTGCCTAGGACCAACCATCTATCTTTTTCTCGAGACTCTTTTGATTTGGAGGTGATCCGAGTCGTTGGTTCCTAATAGCCTAGGACCAAATATCTATCCTATTCTCGAGACACCTTCGATCCTGAGGTGAACGGAGTCCTTGGTTCCTTATAGCCTTGGAACAACAATCTATCCTTTTCTTGAGACACCTATTATTCGGAGGTGCTCCGAGTCGTTGGTTCCTTATTGCCTAGGACCAACTATCTATACTTTTCTCGAGACACCTCTGATCCATAGGTGATCCGAGTCGTTGGTTCCTTATCACCATGCACCAACCATCTATCCTTTTCTTGAGACAGCTCTGATCCGGACGTGATCAGAGTCGTTGGTTCCCTATTGCCTAGGACCAACCATCCATCCGTTTCTCGAGACTCCACTGATCCGGAGGTGATCCCAGTCGTAGGTTCCATATAGCCTAGGACCAACCATCTATCCTTTTCTCGAGACTCCCCCGATCCAGAGGTGATACGAGTCGTTGGTCCGTTATAGCCTAGGACCAACCATCTATCCTTTTCTCGAGACTCCTCTGATTCAGAGGTGATATTAGTCGTTGGTTCCATATAGCCTAGGACCAACCATCTATCCTTTCTTGAGACTCCTCTGATCCAGAGGTGATCCGAGTCGTTGGTTCCTTACAGCCAAGGACCAACTATCAATCCATTTCTCGAGACTCCTCTGATCCGGTGGAGAACCGAGTCGTTGGTTCCTTATAGCCAAGGACCAACCATATATCGTTTTCTCGAGACTCCTCAGATCCGGAGGAGATCCGAGTCGTTGGTACCTTATAGACAAGGACAAACCATCTATCCTTTTCTCGAGACTCCTCTGATCCGGTGGTGACCCGAGTCGTTGGTTCCATATAGCCTAGGACCAACCATCTATCCTTTACTCGAGACACCTCTGATCAAGAGGTAGTCCGAGCCGTTGGTTCCATGTTGCCTAGGACCATCCCTCTATCCTTTTCTCGAGACTCCTCTGATCCAGAGGTGATTCGAGTCGTTGGTTCCTCATAGCCTAGGACCAACCATCTATCCTTTTCTCGAGACTCCACTGATCCAGAGGGGATCCGAGTCGTTGGTTTTTTAGAGCCTAGGACCAACCAAACATCTATCCTTTTCTCGAGACTCCTCTGATCCAGAGGTGATCCGAGTCATTGGATCCATATAGCCTAGGACCAACCATCTATCCATTTCTCGAGACACCTCTGATCCGTAGGTGATCCGAGTCGGTGGTTCCTTATAGCCTAGGACCAACCATCAATCCTTTTCTCGAGACTCCCCCGAACCGGCAGACATCAGAGTCGTTGGTTCCGCACAACCTAGGACCAACCATCTATCCGTTTCTCGAGAATCCTCTGATCTGGAGGTGATCCGAGTCGTTGGTTCCTAATTGCCTAGGACCAACCATCTATCCTTTCCTCGAGTATCCTCTGATCCGGAGGTGATCCGAGTCGTAGTTTCCATATAGCCTAGGAACAACCATCTATCCTTTTCTTGGGTCTCCTCTGATCTAGATATGATCCGAGTCCTTAGTTCCTTATAGCCTTGGACCAACCATCAATCAATTTCTCGAGACTCCTCAGATCCGGAGGTGATCCGAGTTGTTGGTTCCATATAGCCTAGGACCAACCATCAATCCTTTTCTCAAGACTCCTCCGATCCGGCGGACATCAGAGTCGTTGGTTCTGCTTAGCCTAGGACCCACCATTTGTCCTTTTCTCGAGACACCTCTGATCCAGAGGTGATCCGAGTCATTGGTTCCTTATTGCCTTGGACCAACCTTCTATCCTTTTCTCGAGAATCCTCTGATCTGGCGGAGATCACTGTCGTTGGTTCCCTATAGCCTAGGACCAAACACCAATCCTTTTCTCATGACACCTCTGATCCGAAGGTGATCCGAGTCGTTGGATCCATATAGCCTTGGACCAACCATCTAACCTTTTCTCAAGACTCCTCCGATCTGGAGGTGATCCGAATCGTTGGTCCCTTATAGCCTAGGACTAACCAACAAACCTTTTCTCGAGACTCCTCTGATTCGGAGGTTATCTGAGCCATTGGTTCCATATAGCCTTGGACAAACCATCTATCCTTTTCTCGAGACTGCTCTAATCCAGAGGTGATCCGAGTCATTGGTTCCTTATTGCCTTGGACCAACCATTGGTCCTTTTCTCGAGACTCCTCTGATCTGGTGGTGATCCGAGTCGTTGGTTCCTTATAGAGTAGGACCAACCATCCATCTATCCTTTTCACCTGATTCCTCTGATCCAGAGGTGATCCGAGTCGTTGGTTCTTTATAGCCTAGGACCAACCATATATCCTTTACTCGAGACACCTCCGATCAAGAGGTGTTCCGAGTCGTTGGTTCCATATAGCCTAGGACCAACCATCTATCCTTTTCTCGAGAATCCTCCAATACGGAGGGGATCCGAGTCGTTGGTTCCTTACTGCCTTGGACCAACCTACCATCTATCCTTTTCTCGAAACTCCTCTAATCAAGTGGTGAACCGAGTCGTTGGTTCCGTATAGCCTAGGACCAACCATCTATCCTTTTCTCGAGACACCTCTAATCCGGAGGTGATCCGAGTCGTTGGTTCCTTATAGCCTAGGACCAAACATCTATCCTTTACTCGAGACACCTCTGATCAAGAGGTGTTCCGAGTCGTTGGTTCCTTATTGCCTAGGACCGACCATCTGTCCTTTTCTCGAGACTCCTCTAATATGGAGGTGATCCGAGTCATTGGTTCCTTATTGCCATGGACCAATCATCTACCCTTTTCTCGGGACTCTTCTGATTCGGAGGTGATCCGAGTCGTTGGTTCCTTATAACCTAGGACCAAATATCTATCCTATTATTGAGACACCTTCGATCCTAAGGTGATCGGAGTAGTTGGTTCCTTATAGCCTTGGCCAACAATCTATCCTTTTCTTGAGACACCTTTGATCCGGAGGTGATCCGAGTCGTTGGTTCCTTATTACCTAGGACCAACCAGCTATCCTTTTCTCGAGACACCTCTGATCTAGAGGTGATCCGAGTCGTTGGTTCCTTATCGCCATGGACCAACCATCTATCCTTTTATTGAGACAGCTCTGATCCGGACGTGATCCGAGTCGTCGGTTCCCAATAGCTCTGATCCCGAGGTGATCCCAGTTGTTGGTTCCATATAACTTTGGACCAACCATCTATCCTTTTCTCGAGACTCCTCCGATCCAGAGGTGATACGAGTCGTTGGTCCCTTATAGCCTAGGACCAACCATCTATCCTTTTCTCGAGACTCCTCAGATTCAGTGGTGATTCGAGTCGTTGGTTCCATATAGCCTAGGACCAACCATCTATCCTTTTCTTGAGACTCCTCTGATCCAGAGGTGATCCAAGTCGTTGGTTCCTTACAGTGAAGGACCAACCATCAATCCTTTTCTCGAGACTCCTCTGATCCGGAGGAGAACCGAGTCATTGGTTCCTTATAGCATAGGACCAAGCATCTATCCTTTTCTCAAGACTCGTCAGATCCGGAGGAGATCCGAGTAGTTGGTACCTTATATCCTACGACCAACCATCTATCCTTTTCTCGAGACTCCTCAGATCCGGAGGTGACCCGAGTCGTTGGTTCCTTATAGCCTAGGACCTACCTTCAATCCTTTTCTCGAGACTCCTATGATCAGGAGGTGATCCGAGTCGTTGTTTCCTTACAGCAAAGGACCAACCATCTATCCTTTTCTCGAGAATCCTCTAATCTGGACATGATCCGAGTTGTAGGTTCCTTATAGCCTAGGAACAACCATCTATCCTTTTCGCCAGTCTCCTCTGATCGAGAGGTGATCCGAGTCCTTGGTTCCTTTTAGCCTTGGACCAACCATCTATCCTTTTCTCGAGAATCCTCTGATCCGGAGGTGATCCGAGTCGTAGGTTCCCTATATCCTAGGAACAACCATCAATCCTCTTCTCGAGTCTCCTATGATCCAGAGGTGATCCGAGTCCTTTGTTCCTTAAAGCCCTGGACCAACCATCTATCCTTTTCTCGAGACTCCTCAGATCCAGTGGTGATCCGAGTTGTTGATTTCTTATAGCCTAGGACCAACCGTCAATCCTTTTATCGAGACTGCTCTGATCTGGCAGACATCCGAGTCGTTGGTTCCACATAGCCCAGGATCAACCATCTGTCTTTTTCACGAGACTCCACTGATCCGGAGGAGATCCGAGTCGTTGGTTCTTTATAGCCTAGGACCAACCATCTATCCTTTTCTCGAGACTCCTTTGAAACGGCGGAGATCCCAGTCGTTGGTTCCCTATTGCCTAGGACCAAACATCAATCCTTTTCACGAGACTCCTCTGATCCGGTGGTGATCGAAGTCGTTGGATCCATATAGCCTCGGACCAACCATCTATCCTTTTCTCGAGACACCTCTGATCCGGAGGAGATCCGAATCATTGGTTCCTTATAGCCTAGGACCAACCATCTATCCTTTTCTCGAGACTCCTCTGATTCATAGGTGATCTGAGTCGTTGGTTCCTTATAGCCTAGGACCGACCATCTATCCTTTTCTCGAGACTCCTTTGATCCGTAGGTGATCCAAGTCGTTGGTTCCTCATAGCCTAGGACCAACCATCAATCCTTTTCTCGAGACTCCTCTGATCCAGAGGTGATTCGAGTCGTCGGTTCCATAAATCGTAGGACCAACCATCAGTCCTTCTCTCGAGAATCCTCTGATCTGGAGGAGATCCGAGCCGTTGGTTCCTTATAGCCTAGGACCAACCATCCATCTGTCCTTTTCTTGAGACTCCTCTGATTTGGAGGAGATCCGAGTCGTTGGTTCCTTATAGCCTAGGACCAACCATCTCTCCTTTTCGCGAGACTCCGTTGATCCGGATGTGATCCGAGTCGTTGGTTTCTAATAGCCTAGGACCAACCATCTATCCTTTTCTCGAGACTCCTTTAATCCGGAGGTGATCCGAGTCGTTGGTTCCTTATAGCCTAGATCCAACGATCTACCCTTTTCTCGAGAATCCTCTGAAACGAAGGTGATCTGAGTCGTTGGTTCCTTATAGCCTAGGAACAAAAAGCTATTCTTTCCTGGAGACACCTCAGATCCAGTGGTGATCCGAGTCGTTGGTTCCTTATTTCCTAGGACCAACCATCTTGCCTTTTCTCCAGTCTCCTCTGATCCAGAGGTGATCCGAGACCATGGTTCCTTATAGCATTGGACTAAACATCTATCCTTTTCTCGAGAATCCTCAGATCTAGAGGTGATCCGAGTCGTAGATTCCTTATAGCCTTAGAGCAACCATCTATCCTTTTCTCGAGTCTCCTCTGATCTAGAGGTTATCCGAGTCCTTTGCTCCTTATAGCCTTGGACCAACCATCTAACCTTTTCTCGAGACTCCTCAGATCCGGAGGTGATCCGAGTCGTTGGTTCCTAATAGCCTAGGACCAAATATCTATCCTATTCTCGAGACACCTTCGATCCTCAGGTGATCGGAGTCGTTGGTTCCTTATAGCCTTGGAACAACAATCTATCCTTTTCTTGAGACACCTTTGATCCGGAGGTGATCCGAGTCGTTGGTTCCTTATTGCCTAGGACCAACCATCTATCCTTTTCTCGAGACACCTCCGATCCAGAGGTGATCCGAGTCGTTGGTTCCTTATCTCCATGGACCAACCATCTATCCTATTCTTGAGACAGCTCTGATCCGGACGTGATCCGAGTCGTTGGTTCCCTATTGCCTAGGACCAACCATCCATCCGTTTCTTGAGACTCCACTGATCCGGAGGTGATCCCAGTCGTAGGCTCTATATAGCCTAGGACCAACCATCTATCCTTCTCTCGAGACTCCTACGATCCAGAGGTGATACGAGTCGTTGGTCCCTTATAGCCTCGGACCAACCATCTATCCTTTTCTCGAGACTCCTCTGATTCAGAGGTGATTTGAGTCATTGGTTCGATATAGCCTAGGACCAACCATCTATCCTTTCTCGAGACTCCTCTGATCCTGAGGTGATCCGAGTCGTTGGTACCTTATAGCCAAGGACCAACTATCAATCCATTTCGCGAGACTCCTCTGATCCGGAGGAGAACCGAGTCGTTGGTTGCTTATAGCCTAGGACCAACCATCTATCCTTTTCTCGAGACTCCTCATATCCATAGGAGATCCGAGTCGTTGGTATCTTATAGCCTAGGACAAACCATCTATCCTTTTCTCAAGACTCCTCTGATCCGGTGGTGACCCGAGTCGTTGGTTCCTTATATCCTAGGACCAACCATCTATCCTTTTCTCGAGACTCCTCTAATCCGGAGGTGATCCGAGTCGTTGGTTCCTTATAGCCTAGGACCTACGATCTACCCTTTTCTAGAGAATCCTCTGAAACGGAGGTGATCCGAGTCGTTGGTTCCTTATAGCCTAGGAACAAAAAGCTATTCTTTCCTCGAGACACCTCAGATCCAGAGGTGATCCGAGTCGTTGGTTCCTTATTTCCTAGGACCAACCATCTAGCCTTTTCTCCTGTCTCCTCTGATCCAGAGGAGATCCGAGTCCATGGTTCCTTATAGCATTGGACCAAACATCTATCCTTTTCTCGAGAATCCTCAGATCCAGAAGTGATCTGAGTCGTAGGTTCCTTATAGCCTTGGAGCAACCATCTATCCTTTTCTCGAGTCTCCTCTGATCCAGAGGTGATCCGAGTCCTTTACGCCTTATAGCCTTGGACCAACCATCTAACCTTTTCTCGAGACTCCGCTGATGCAGAGGAGATCCGAGTCGATGGTTCTTTATAGCCTAGGACCAACCATCTATCCTTTTCTCGAGACTCCTCTGATCCGGCGAAGATCCCAGTCGTTGGTTCCCTATAGCCTAGGACCAAACATCAATCCTTTTCTCGAGACACCTCTGATCCGGAGGTGATCAGAGTCGTTGGATCCATATAGCCTTGGACCAACCATCTATCCTTTTCTCGAGACACCTCGGATCCTGTGGAGATCCGAGTCGTTGGTTCCTTATAGCCAAGGAACAACCATCTATCCCTTTATCCATTCTCCTCTGATCCAGAGGTGATCCGAGTCCTTGGTTCCTAATTGCCTTGGACCAACCATCTATCCTTTCTCGAGAATCCTCTGTTCCGGAGGTGATCTGAGTCGTAGTTTCCTCATAGCCTAGGAACAACCATCTATCTCTTCCTGAGTCTCCTCAGATCTAGACGTGATCCGAGTCCTTCGTTCCTTATAGCCCTTGACCAACCATCTATCCGTTTCTCGAGACTCCTCAGATCCGGAGGTGATCCGAGTTGTTGGTTCCTTATAGCCTAGGACCAACCATCTGTCCTTTTCTCGAGACTCCTCTAATCCGGAGGTCATCCGAGTCGTTGATTCCTTATTGCCTAGGACCAACCATCTATCCTTTTCTCGAGACTCTTTTGATTTGGAGGTGATCCTAGTCGTTGGTTCCTAATAGCCTAGGACCAAATATCTATCCTATTCTAGAGACACCTTTGATCCTCAGGTGATCGGAGTCGTTAGTTCCTTATAGCCTTGGAACAACAATCTATCCTTTTCTTGAGACACATTTGATCCGGAGGTGATCCGAATCGTTGGTTCCTTATTGCCTAGGACCAACCACATATCCTTTTCTCGAGACACCTCTGATACAGAGGTGATCCGAGTCGTTGGTTCCTTATCGCCATGGACCATCCATCTATCCTATTCTTGAGACAGCTCTGATCCGGACGTGATCCGAGTCGTTGGTTCCCTATTGCCTAGGACCAACCATCCATCCGTTTCTCGAGACTCCAGTGATCCGGAGGTGATCTTCGTCGTAGGCTCCATATAGCCTAGGACCAACCATCTATCCTTTTCACGAGACTCCTCCGATCCAGAGGTGATACGAGTCGTTGGTCCCTTATAGCCTAGGACCAACCATCTATCCTTTTCTCGAGACACCTCTGATTCAGAGGTGATTTGAGTCGTTGGTTCCATATAGCCTAGGACCAACCATCTATCCTTTCTCGAGACTCCTCTGATCCAGAGGTGATCCGAGTCGTTGGTTCCATATAGCCAAGGACCAACTATCAATCCATTTCTCGAGACTCCTCTGATCTGGAGGAGAACCGAGTCGTTGGTTCCTTATAGCCTAGGACCAACCATCTATCCTTTTCTCGAGAATCCTCAGATCAGGAGGAGATCCGAGTCATTGGTACCTTATAGCCTAGGACAAACCATCTATCCTTTTCTCGAGACTCCTCTGATCCGGTGGTGACCCGAGTCGTTGGTTCCATATAGCCTAGGACCAACCATCTATCCTTTTCTCGAGACTCCTCTAATCCGGAGGTGATCCGAGTCGTTGGTTCCTTATCGCCATGGACCAACCATCTATCCATTTCTTGAGACAGCTCTGATCCGGACTTGATCCGAGTCGTTGGTTCCCTATTGCCTTGGACCAACCATCAATCCATTTCTCAAGACTCCTCTGATCTGGAGGTGATCCCAGTCGTAGGTACCATGTAGCCGAGGACCAACCATCTATCCATTTCTCGAGACTCCTCCGATCCAGAGGTGATGCGAGTCGTTGGTCCCTCATAACCTAGGACCAACCATCAATCCATTTCTCGAGACTCCTCTGATCCGAAGGAGAACCGAGTCGTTGGCTCCTTATAGCCTTGTACCAACCATCTATCCTTTTCTCGAGACTCCTCAGATCCGGAGGAGATCCGAGCCGTTGGTACCTTATAGCCAAGGACAAACCATCTATCCTTTTCTCGAGACTCCTTTAATCCGGTGGTGACCAAGTCGTTGGTTCCTAATAGCCTAGGACCAACCATCTATCCTTTTCTCGAGACACCTCTGATCAAGAGGTGATCCGAGTCGTTGGTTCCATGTAGCCTAGGACCAACCCTCTATCCTTTTCTCGAGACTCCTCTGATCTAGAGGTGATTTGAGTCGTTGGTTCCTCGTAGCCTAGGACCAACCATCTATCCTTTCCTCGAGACTCCACTGATCCAGAGGGGATCCGATTCATTGGTTTTTTAGAGCCTAGGACCAACCAAACATCTATCCTTTTCTCGAGACTCCTCTGATCCAGAGGTGATCCGATTCATTGGATCCGTATAGCCTAGGACCAACCATCTATCCTTTTCTCGAGACACCTCTGATCCGTAGGTGATCCGAGTCGTTGGTTCCTTATTGCCTAGGACCAACCATCAATCATTTTCTCGAGACTCCCCTGAACCGGCAGACATCAGAGTCGTTGGTTCCGTATTACCTAGGACCAACCATCTATCCTTTTCTCGAGAATCCTCTGATCCGGAGGTGATCCGAGTCGTAGTTTCCATATAGCCTAGGAACAATCATCTATCCTTTTCTTGGGTCTCCTCTGATCTAGATATGATCCAAGTCCTTGGTTCGTTATAGCCTTGGACTAACCATCTATCCATTTCTCGAGACTCCTTAGATCCGGAGGTGATCCGAGTTGTTGGTTCCATATAGCCTAGGACCAACCCTCAATCCTTTTCTCAAGACTCCTCCGATCCGGCGGACATCAGAGTCGTTGGTTCCGCATAGCCTAGGACCAACCATCTGTCCTTTTCTCGAGACTCCTCTGATCCGGAGGTAATCCGAGTCGTTGGTTCCTTATTGCCTTGGACCAACCATCTATCCTTTTCTCGAGAATCCTCTGATCTGGCGGAGATCCCAGTCGTTGGTTCCCTATAGCCTAGGACCAAACACCAATCCTTTTCTCATGACTCCTCTGATCCGAAGGTGATCCGAGTCGTTCGATCCATATAGCCTTGGACCAACCATCTATCCTTTTCTCAAAACACCTCCGATCCGGAGATGATCCGAATCGTTGGTTCCTTATAGCCTACGACCAACCATCTATCCTTTTCTCGAGACTCCTCTGATCCAGAGGTGATCCGAGTCGTTGGTTCCTTATAGCCTAGGACCGACCATCTGTCCTTTTCTCGAGATTCCTCTGATCCGTAGGTGATCCGAGTCGTTGGTTCCTGATAGCCTAGGACTAACCAACAAACCTTTTCTCGAGACTCCTCTGATTCGGAGGTGATCCGAGTCATTGGTTCCATATAGCCTAGGACAAACCATCTATCCTTCTCTCGAGACTGCTCTAATGCAGAGGAGATCCGAGTCGTTGGTTCCTTATTGCCTTGGACCAACCATTAGTCCTTATCTCGCGACTCCTCTGATCTGGTGGTGATCCGAGTCGTTGGTTCCTTATAGCGTAGGGCCAACCATCCATCTGTCCTTTTCACCTGATTCCTCTGATCCGGAGGTGATCCGAATCGTTGCTTCCTTATAGCCTAGGACCAACCATCTATCCTTTACTCGAGACACCTCTGATCAAGAGGTGTTCCGAGTCGTTGGTTCCATATAGCCTAGGACCGACCACCTATCCTTTTCTCGAGAATCCTCTGATATGGAGGGGATCCGAGTCGTTGGTTCCATACTGCCTTGGACCAACCGACCATCTATCCTTTTCTCGAAGCTCCTCTGATCCAGTGGTGATCCGAGTCGTTGGTTCCATATAGCCTAGGACAAACCATCTATCCTTTTCTCGAGACACCTCTAATCCGGAGGTGATCCGAGTCGTTGGTTACTTATAGCCTAGGACCAACGATCTACCCATTTCTCGAGAATCCTCTGAAACGGAGGTGATCCGAGTCGTTGGTTCCTTATAGCCTAGGAACAAAAAGCTATTCTTTTCTCGAGACTCCACTGATCCGGAGGGGATGCGAGTCGTTGGTTTTTTATTGCCTAGGACCAACCAAACATCTATCTTTTTCTCGAGACTCTTCTGATGCAGAGGTGATCCGAGTCATTGGATCCATATAGCCTAGGACCAACCATCTATCCTTTTCTCGAGTCACCTCTGATCCGTAGGTGATCCGAGTCGTTGGTTCCTTATAGCCTAGGACCAACCATCTATCCTTTTCTCGAGACTCCTCTGATCAAGAGATGATCCGAGTCGTTGGTTCCGTATAGCTTTAGACCAACCATCGATCCTTTTCTCGAGACACCTCTGATCCGGAGGTGATCCAAGTCATTGGTTCCATATAGCCTAGGACAAACCACCTATCCTTTTCTCGAGACTGCTCTAATCCGAAGGTGATCTGAGTCGTTGGTTCCTTATAGGCTTGGACCATCCATTAGTCCTTTTCTCGAGACTCCTCTGATCTGGTGGTGATCCGAGTCGTTGGTTCCTTATAGCCTAGGACCAACCATCCATCTGTCCTTTTCACGAGATTCCTCTGATCCAGAGGTGATCTGAGTCGTTGGTTCCTCATAGCCTAGGACCAACCATCTATCCTTTTCACGAGACACCTCTGATCCGGAGGAGATCCGAGTCGTTGGTTCCTAATAACCTAGGACCAACCATCTGTCCTTTTCTCGAGACTCCTCTAATATGGAGGTGATCTGAGTCGTTGGTTCCTTATTGCCTTGGACCAATCATCTATCCTTTTCTCGAGACTCTTCTGATTCGGAGGTGATCCGAGTCGTTGGTTCCTTATAACCTAGGACCAAATATCTATCCTATTCTCGAGACACCTTCGATCCTGAGGTGATCGGAGTCGTTGGTTCCTTATAGCCTTGGACCAACAATCAATCCTTTTCTTGAGACACCATTGATCCGGAGGTGATCCGAGTCGTTGGTTCCTTATGGCCTAGGACCAACCAGCTATCCTTTTCTCGAGACACCTCTGATCCAGAGGAGATCCAAGTCGTTGGTTCCTTATCGCAATGGACCAACCATCTATCCTTTTCTTGAGACAGCTCAGATCCGGACGTGATCCGAGTCGTCGGTTCACAATAGCCTAGGACCAACCATCAATCCGTTTCTTGAGACTCCTCTGATCCGGAGGTGATCCCAGTCGTTGGTTCCATATAACTTTGGTCCAACCATCTATCCTTTTCTTGAGACTCCTCCGATCCAGAGGTGATACGAGTCGTTGGTTCCTTATAGCCTAGGAACAACAATCTATTCTTTTCTTGAGACACCTTTGATTCGGAGGTGATCCGAGTCGTTGGTTCCTTATTGCCATGGACCAACCATCTATCCTTTTCTTGAGACAGCTCTGATCCGGACATGATCCGAGTCGTTGGTTCCCTAATGCCTAGGACCAACCATCCATCCGTTTCTCGAGACTCCACTGATCCGGAGGTGATCCCACTCGTAGGTTCTAAATAGCCTAGGACCAACCATCTATCCTTTTCTCGAGACTCCTCCGATCCGGAGGTGATACGAGTCGTTGGTCCCTTATAGCCTAGGACCAACAATCTATCCTTTTCTCGAGACTCCTCTGATTCAGAGGTGATTTGAGTCGTTGGTTCCATAATGCCTAGGACCTACCATCTATCCTTTTCTCGAGACTCCTCTGATCCAGAGTTAATCCGAGTCGTTGGTTCCTTATAGCCAAGGACCAACCATCAATCCATTTCTCGAGACTCCTCTGATCCGGAGGAGAACCGAGTCGTTGGTTCCTTATAGCCTATGACCAACTATCTATCCTTTTCTCGAGACTCCTAAGATCCGGAGGAGATCCGAGTGGTTGGTACCTTATAGCCTAGGACAAACCATCTATCCTTTTCTCGAGACTCCTCTGATCCGGTGGTGACCCGAGTCGTTGGTTCCATATAGCCTAGGACCAACCATTTATCCTTTACTCGAGACACCTCTGATCAAGAGGTGATCCGAGTCGTTGGTTCCATGTAGCCTAGGACCAACCCTCTATCCTTTTCTTGAGACTCCTCAGATCCAGACGTGATTCGAGTCGTTGGTTCCTCATAGCCTAGGACCAACCATCTATCCTTTTCTCGAGACTCCACAGATACAGAGGGGATCCGAGTCGTTTGTTTTTTAGAGCCTTGGACCAACCAAACATCTATCCTTTTCTCGAGACTCCTCTGATCCAGAGGTGATCCGAGTCATTGGATCCGTATTACCTAGGACCAACCATTTATCCTTTTCTCGAGACACCTCTGATCCGTAGGTGATCCGAGTCGTTGGTTCCTTATAGCCTAGGACCAACCATCAATCCTTTTCTCGTGACTCCCTTGAACCGGCAGACATCAGAGTCGTTGGTTCTGCATAAACTTTGACCAACCATCTATCCTTTTCTCGAGACTCCTCTGATCCGGAGGTGATCCGAGTCGTTGGTTCGTAATTGCCTAGGACCAACCATCTATCCTTTTCTCGAGAATCCTCTGATCCGTAGGTGATCCGAGTCGTAGTTTCCATATAGGCTAGGAACAACCTTCTATCCTTTTCTTGGGTCTCCTCTGATCCAGAAATGATCCGAGTCCTTTGCTCCATATAGCCATGGACAAACCATCTATCCATTTCTCGAGACTCCTCAGATCTGGAGGAGATCCGAGTAGTTGGTTCCATTTAGCCTAGGACAAACAACAATCCTTTTCTCAAGACTCCTCCGATCCGGCGGACATTAGAGTCGTTGGTTCTGCATAGCCTAGGACCAACCATCAGTCTTTTTCTCTAGACTCCTCTGATCTGGAGGTGATCCGAGTCGTTGGTTCCTTATTTCCATGGACCAACCATCTAACCTTTTCTCGAGAATCCTCTGATCTGGCGGAGATCCCAGTCGTTGGTTCCCTATTGCCTAGGACCAAACACCAATCCTTTTCTCATGACTCCTCTAATCCGAAGGTGATCCGAGTCGTTGGATCCAAGTAGCCTTGGACCAACCATCTATCCTTTCCTCGAGACACCTCCGATCCGGAGGTGATCCGAATCATTGGTTCCATATAGCCTAGGACCAACCATCTATCCTTTTCTCGAGACACCTCTGATCCAGAGGTGATCCGAGCCGTTGGATCCTTATAGCCTAGGACCACCCATCTATCCTTTTCTCGAGACTCCTCTGATCCGTAGGTGATCCGAGTCGTTGGTTCCTCATAGCCTAGGACTAACCAACAATCCCTTTCTCGAGACTCCTCTGATTCGGAGGCGATTCGAGTCATTGGTTCCATATTGCCTAGGACAAACCATCTATCCTTTTCTCGAGACTTCTCTAATCCAGAGGTGATCCGAGTTGTTGGTTCCTTATAGCCTAGGAACAAAAAGCTATTCATTTCTCGAGACTCCACTGATCCGGAGGGGATGCGTGTCGTTGGTTTTTTATTGCCTAGGACCAACCAAACATCTATCTTTTTCTCGAGACTCCTCTGATCCAGAGGTGATCCGAGTCATTGGATCCATATAGCCTAGGACCAACCATCTATCCTTTTCTCGAGACACCTTTGATCCGTAGGTGATCCGAGTCGTTGGTTCCTTATAGCCTAGGACCAACCATCTATCCTTTTCTCGAGACTCCTCTGGTCCAGAGATGATCCGAGTCGTTGGTTCCGTATAGCTTTAGACCAACCATCGATCCTTTTCTCGAGACACCTCTGATCCGGAGGTGATCTGAGTCATTGGTTCCATATAGCCTAGGACAAACCACCTATCCTTTTCTCGAGACTGCTCTAATCCGAAGGTGATCTGAGTCGTTGGTTCCTTATAGGCTTGGACCATCCATTAGTCCTTTTCTCGAGACTCCTCTGATCTTGTGGTGATTCGAGTCGTTGGTACCTTATAGCCTAGGACCAACCATCCATCTGTCCTTTTCACGAGTTTCCTCTGATCCGGAGGTGATCTGAGTCGTTGGTTCCTCATAGCCTAGGACCAACCATCTATCCTTTTCACGAGACACCTCTGATCTGGAGGAGATCCGAGTCGTTAGTTCCTAATAACTAGGACCAACCATCTGTCCTTTTCTCGAGACTCCTCTAATATGGAGGTGATCTGAGTCGTTGGTTCCATATTGCCTTGGACCAATCATCTATCCTTTTCTCGAGACTCTTCTGATTCGGAGGTGATCCGAGTCGTTGGTTCCTTATAACCTAGGACCAAATATCTATCCTATTCTCGAGACACCTTCGATCCTGTGGTGATCGGAGTCGTTGGTTCCTTATAGCCTTGGACCAACAATCTATCCTTTTCTTGAGACACCTTTGATCCGGAGGTGATCTGAGTCGTTGGTTCCTTATGGCCTAGGACCAACCAGCTATCCTTTTCTCGAGACACCTCTGATCTAGAGGAGATCCAAGTCGTTGGTTCCTTATCGCCATGGACCAACCATCTATCCTTTTCTTGAGACAGCTCTGATCCGGACGTGATCCGAGTCGTCGGTTCCCAATAGCCTAGGACCAACCATCAATCCGTTTCTTGAGACTCCACTGATCCGGAGGTGATCCCAGTCGTTGGT
>JAMKQA010003002.1:0-16672 GCA_024699735.1 Posidonia australis
TATTAGATGTTGTTATTGTCATTATATCTCATATTTAGTTATATTCTTTCATTTTTCACTATCAACATTTTATTTTTTTTCTATATGTTTTATTAAATAGTTAAACCACAAACCGAACGGAACCAAACCGATTTTGAATGATTCGATTTGGTTCAGTTTCAATAGATAAAATGGTTCGATTCAGTTTGAAAATTGTTCAAACCAAATTATATGATTTGATTTGTGGTTTTGTCACAAATCGAACCAAACCCATCCCTACAGACATGACTTCTCCATTTCAAAAAACCATGTCCCACTTACAACAGAGATTACTCAAAAAATCAAAACTACCAAACAAACAGACCCCAAGTTTCAAACCCAACAGGCATCATCTTCAAAGTATAGAAGTGTCAGCTCAGAAGACATGTTGGAGAAGACACTAAGCAAGCAAGATATCTCAGCCTCTTACTCCTAAAACCAGTCAATAACCTTTAATCATATCTACTTCAAATGGCCAAACAACTTTATCAAATTACCATGTTGTTGTCCCCAATGGCAAAAAGGAAGAGAGCTTGCTCAATGCATTATTTATCTGAAGAAGCAAAGAACCAAAATCCCTTCCTAATCTAGGGAGAGGTAACAGTTCTTTTTCAAGTACAAGAAGTCAACAACTGCTAGTTCATTGCCGGAAAGGAAATGAAAATCCTATCCTTGAATCATTCAAGGAAGTAATATTTGTGTACATTCATCACTATGCCACAGGAAATACCAACAGAAATATTCATCACTCCTTGCCTAAAGAGCTCTGCCAAAAGCTCTACCTAAAAACTAGGATTGTTCAACCATCGCAACAAAATGCTACCATCTTAGCAGATCTACACTAACTTTAGTGTGAACAAGAGCATCCTAATTC
This sequence comes from Posidonia australis, assembly GCA_024699735.1. Classification (NCBI taxonomy): domain Eukaryota; kingdom Viridiplantae; phylum Streptophyta; class Magnoliopsida; order Alismatales; family Posidoniaceae; genus Posidonia; species Posidonia australis. The sequence goes on from JAMKQA010003002.1 coordinate 893, forward strand.
AGAAGATGCCAGTTTAAAACTCCGGTCCCATGTATCAACTGGTTGTGCTTCAGCATGTGGGACGTGTCGTGGATGCTTCTCTCTCTTGTCACCCTTTATCTGCTTCAGTGCATGCTTTAAAGCAGGAAGCAATGCTTCCATGCACTCTGCAACAGCATTTGGGTTACCAGGCATGTTGATGATCTACACACAAGTACACAATACACAAAAAATCAACTCCAGAACAAATTGAAATAATAGGAGTGAGAATTTGGGTCCCACGGAATGACAGCAGCAAGATGCATGGGAGAAGTAACAAAATTGGAGGAAATCAGGAGTCTTTACCAGTGTTGATCCTCTTATTCCAGCTGCTGCTCGTGAAAGCATTGCGAAATGGGTGACCTGTAATTTTAAGAAATGAGCTCTTGACACACATGAATGGTTGGAAACTACATTTGGAGGCAGTTGGAGACTACCTCTTCCTTTTCTGGGGTAGCAATTACTTGGATAGATGTGGTTAATGTTTAAATTTTCTAGGTTGAGAATATTGTACAATATTGTCTACGAATGTTTATGTATTTATTGTTGGTATGCTTGACGAGAGGCACATTATTCTATAGATATATACAAATGAAACAGATGAAGAAATAGCAAGATAGCACATCTATATGTATTTAACAGAGTAACTAGAGAAAAATTACAAAACATAATTATCAATTATATAGTCGTGTACCATCAATATGATCATCACTCCTAGTGGTTCTTTTCTAAATCACGTATTCAGCAAAGTTTTGCACCCATATAATAACAATACTCTATAACCAGAATAATAAGGATAGAACCAATACGGAAAAAACACTGGATACTTGCCTATTAAAGTTCAACCAGTGCTTGTTGCTGAAGTTTAGTAAAACTACTAAAGCATCATATTACAGGATATGAGAGAAAATACATGGTAGAATTCATTTATGTCATTGGTAGCATTTGTTTACTGCTTTATGTGCTCCAGTACCTATTGGGAGCAAGATCAGGAAACAAATGTCGCAACTCTAAGAATTGAGAGCCACTCCATCTATCAATCTCAATAAGAGGAAATGAGGAGCTGATGGCTACACATTTCTCGTGAGAGTGGATAACTCTATCAAGTACAAAAATCAATTTATCCATGGCAAATATGTATAATATCAAAGAAACCAAGCAAAAACTACACACATATGCCACATTCATTACGCTTTTACCAACTATTTATATCTTTAGCTTTAGATTTCCATCGAGTGAACAATCTTTTCCTGAAAACAGTGATGATCAACTATCCTTTCAAGATCTCCGTCGAGCAAACGATTTTCTCCCAGAAGTAGTAGTGATCGTCGGTCCTTTCGATATCTCCACCGAGCGAACAATCTTCTCCCAGAAGCAACAGTGATTGTCGATCGTATCCAGGTCTCTGTCCCTGGAAGTAATAGTGATCATTAGTTTTTTTTAGATCTTCATCAAACAAACAACTTTCTCCTAGAAGTAATGATGATCGTTGATCTTTTCTAGATCTCCACCGAGTGAACAGTCTTCTCCTGGAAGTAGCGGTGATTGTCAATCGTTTCTGGATCTCCGTTGAGCACTTTCTTCTCCACAAACGCAGTGGTTATCATCGATGAAAAAGTCCATTTCTGTGAAGTCAATTATCTCCATTTCCTCTCTTCAATTAATCTTCTAACTTAGTAGCTAGGGTTTCATGGTTTCGACATCATATTATTGATAATTTTTATTAGTTGATGATGGATTAGGAATCAACATTTCCTAGATTAAAATTTTAACAAAAAATTTATAATGTAAGACTACACACTCACAAGTCCCTAAACAAGAACATGAACATTTAAATGTTTCGCACTAAGAAAACTTTGTGATGATAGTATGTAAAATATTAAACGGGCAACACAAAACCAAAAGGAACCTGATGTAAGGTTGCAAATCTTTTCCTTCCTCCTTTTGTCTTTCTTGGAAGAGTGATGAAGCATTAAACAGGAGTTGATGGAAGTGCAAAAATACTAAAGATAGATATCTACATTTCAACTCCTATTCTTTCGTATAAAACCTTACCCTCAAGTATTTTCAAGTTTCCATGCATTCCTAATGGAAGACTTGACATCCATACCTCCACGAAACTCTCTAACTTCATTTTCCCCTAATCAAGAGCATCTTTGGCAAACAAACTTTCTTCTCATCTAGGTTCCAAAGATAAACCCTACTGAAACTTCTATCTTACTTCTATAAGTTCTTAGGCAATAGAGGATAATTCTACATGAAAATTCAAAGTCAATATACGTTTTTCCAGTCTCCAGAGTCAATATACGTTTTTCCAATCTCTAAAGTCAATATACTACTTCCATATGATAATAATGCATTAGCATGCATAAATATGTTTTGAAAAAAAATCTAGGTGATATTATAAAAATGCAACCAATACCTATTTTACTCTAAAAACTTCATACTTAGAGTGCATTTGTCATATTTATCATAAAAAGTAAATTATTTTTTTCCCTTATAAATGCTATTCTATTTTAGTTGGTTGAATCATTCTTGATATTATTATCAAAAGGAATTACAAGAATTGCAACTTCTTGATAAGAAACAACCCTGTTGAAATTGGTATTATCATCAGAAGAAATTACAGGAACTACAACTTCTTGATACCAGCAATAAAACCTATTTCGACATATTGAAATTTTCATTCAAACCAAACTAAATAAAACCATTGTTCTATCAAACATTAAGATATATGCTTCAAGACTAACTACATTTCAGAAGCTAAAATTATACTTACTATCCTAACATGTATACTATTACTTGTACTTGTTTAGTAAGGGATCCAATCTACTCTCATAGTAGAAAATCAAATAGAAATGGATAGAAACCGTACATGATCAAACTCTAACAAGAAAAAAATGTACTAAATTCTCAGAAACTTCCGTTTTCATCTTCAAATAGAAAATACAAAAAAATCATTCGAACCCAAAAAAACATAAAAGAACCCCAAATACATCCAAACGGAAACCCTAATGTCAGTAAAAAGGAACAAAAACAATGAGACTAGAATTTGGTAGAAACCCTTACCTAATCGAGATGGATAAACCCAAGAAAACCAAGCGAAAACCCTAATGGCAACAAATTGAGATTGAAACAAGGCAACTAGGATTTCTAGAAATCCTTACTTGATCGAGATAGGTAGAAACCCTAATGTTAGCAAAAAAAAAACAGAAACAAGAACACGACACACCCACGATCCATACACTATTTCTGCAAAGGAGATGAAAAATAGGAATTTACTTTCATTTTCGTAATTATGAAAAACTTCAAAAAAAACGCAAAATGTTTGTGAGAAGGGAGAAGAAACCTAATGCAGATAACGAGGAATCGTATTGCAGATAATGCAAAATCATTGTGAGAAAAGAGAAAAAACCTCATAGAGATCGTCTTAGTGTCTAGTAGGGAGAGAGGGACAACGGAAGATCGTATTGTTTACAACTTCGATCTCGTCAGAAGGTATTATTGTAACGAGTTGCATCGAAGACGTTGTCTGACAATCTAATTGTCAAACACCATTCTTCGCTGGAGTGACGTCTTTTAGGAGTATTATTGTAAATAAAAAGTGCTATAACGGTCACTCTATTTCAGTCGATCCATATAAGCACGTGTAAACAAACGCAACTATAGCAGAAAAGAAACATGGCCCTCGACATTGTTCTTCCTATGAAAATGCAAGTGAAAGACTTCTACATACATTGTCATGTTCTCTTTGAAAAGGAAGAAGAAAAAGGGATAAAGGCTAGAAATATGTTTGTTTCTGTAATAGTCCGCTTTTGTTTTCTGAAGAATTAGTAACTTGTCCAATTACTACAATATTCAGAACTAAAAAGTACAATTAATGGCTGAAAGTTTAAAATCGTGTTTATTTATACGTACTCACGTAGGTCAACCAAAATAGAGTAACCACTGTAAGACTCTTTATTCACCATGATGCTCCCAGAAGACATCACTCCAACGAAGAGCGATGTTTGACAACCAGGTTGCCCAACAACATCCCCAATGAAATTCTCTGATTATGCCCTCCAATGGGATTGAAGGCGTAAACAATACAATCCCCCTTTATCTCCCTCTCCCTACAAGACACTAAGATTATCTGCATTTCTTTCCCCTTCTCACAAGGATGTTGCATTGTTTTCAATATGATCCCCTGTTATCCTCCTCTCATTAATAAACACGAAGATGATCTACATTAGATTTCTTCTCCCTTCTCACAACGATTTTGCGTCTTTTTTTTTTTGAAGTTTTACACAACTACGAAAATAAAAGTAAATTCCTATTTTCCCTCCTCTTTGCAAAAAACGTATTGATCATGGGCACATCGAGTCCTAGTTTTTGTCCTTTTTTACTAACATCAAGGTTTTCATCCATCTCGATCAAGTGAGAATTTCTACAAAATCCTGGTTGTCTTCAGTCCCAATTTGCTGACATTAGGGTTTTTATTTGGTTTTCTTAAGTTTACCCATCTCGATTAAATAAGGATTTCTATCAAATCTTAATTGTCTTATTTTTGTCCCTTTTTACCGATATTAAAATTTTCGTTTGGATTTTTTAAGGGTTTTCTTTTTTTAGTTTCGATGGTTTCTTAGATTTTTCATTTGAAGATGAAAATGAAAGTTTTTGAAAATTTGGTACATTTTTTGTCCCTTGCTAAAGTTTGATTATGTGCAACTTCTACCTATTTCTATTTGGTTTTCCACCACAATAGGAGATTAGATCCCTCACAAAAACAACACTAGTGATAGTATACATGTTAGGATAGTAAGTATAATTTTAGCTTTTGAGATGTAGTTAGTCTTTAAGCATGTATCTTAATATTTGACATAACAATGGTTAGATAGGTTGTTGATTTATGCACTTGTAGTTCAACCTCTTTAATTATTAGTCTTCAAATACTCTTGTTTACTTGCAGAGTTAAGGAGAATTCAATATTGATGCATGCTATCATTGCTTCAGGCAGTAAATATAAAATGCCCACCTTTCTACCTTGCATTGTCTTTTAAGCAAATTCCTCTTATAGTATATGGTATCGTCTTATAATAAATCTATGGGTTTATTAGTTGTATATAAGCATAATAAGCAACCCTAATTTAATGAGATGATCATCAAGAAAGTTAATTGTTTTTTTTTTTTTTCAAAATATCTTCAATAGTAATATATTGAAATTTTTGGTAAGTATCTTCTTTAAGTCTGCAAAAATAGTAGTAGATGTGGTTGAGATACATTACTATGACACACACACACATATATATATATGGATGTAGTTTTGTATTTTACTTTAAAAAAATTCATTGTTAAGTAGTAGTTTTTCTTGATCATTCCATTATGTTAATTGAATAATGACAATATATCCAATAAACATAAGAAGACCACTTCAATCATGCTTCAGTAGACATAAATTTGGAAAAGATTTTTACTCTAGTGTAAACATACTTATATCTTTAACTTTTGTCACAAGTTATTGTAGATATATGTTGGTATACGTCTTTACTCTTGTTAAGACAACATGTTATGTTTGTAAATTGGTTGTATTTTCTTTTGAATTGATTTACCATATAATGAAGACGCTGCGTTTTTTCTGTGTAACTATATAGGTGGCATCAATGTTCATTGGGGGCACAATGAGGACTGATTGCTTTTGCGGCTTCCCTACACAACGATGTATTTCGCACACACACGCCAATCCAAGGAGGGTCTTCTACAAGTGTGCCTAATAATGTGAAAAGAAGAAGTGCTTGTTTTGGATTTAGGAGGATGAGATGGGTGTCCTAGATCCTATTGGAAGGAGCATATCGGGGATCATCCGTATGCTGGTGGTACCAACCATCTCTAAGGAGGAATCCCAAAACAATCTGAGTTTGCTGTGTCGTCTCGTGCTTGTCTCGCAAGATGTAGATGCTCCCACAATAGTTTCTCCAGGATTAGCCTAAAGTAGTGAATCAGGCTTAAGATATATGTACCAGGATGAATTTCAATCAAAGGTAGATAATGTAGTCAAAACATGTGACGTGTATAATACTGAACATGAAGAATTTGAAAAATGTCAGGTGGACATCAACTATAGGACTTCTACTAAAATGTCTATGTTGGATGCGGAGTATAAGAATCAGAGAAGGATTGATCGTTATGTTGTCCCGGTTGCCTTGTTTGTCATATGGGTGAACATTCTCTTGCGTTGAGATTTTTGTCATAATATGAACTTGATTAGTCTCTTTTGTCTATGGATCTACTGGAACAAGTACTCCACTGCCTATGAGTTAAAATCTGAACTTTTATCTGTGTTTTTTGTCCATGAATGTATTACGCGCATCTATTTGAAGTACTCTAATTAATAGTACTATGTTTCAATCTAAATTAGTTTAGATATTTTTGTACATAAATATGGATTGAACTAATATCTAGTGATGTCTGATTTTATCATATGAAGCATTAATTGATATATGGTTTTATTTATTTTGATACCTAATAAGCATTAGTATGATATTTGATTTGTGGTTTGAATAAAAATTATAATGTGCAAGTAGATTTTATTTATTATGGTCATAATGAAAATTACAATGCCAAAGTAGGTTTTATTTAGTCTGATTTGAATAAAAATTTCAATATATTAAAGTAGATTTTATTACTGGTATCAAGAAGTTGCAGTTCCTCTAATTCTTTTTGATGATAATATCAACACCAACAGGATTGTCTCTTATCAAGAAATTACAGTTCCTGTAATTTTTTTTTATGATAATACCAAGAATGATTCAACCAACCCAAGTAGAGTAGCATTCATGAGGAAACAAAATAATTTATTTTTTATGATAAATATGACAAACGTACTCTAGGTATGAAGTTTTTAGAGTAAAATAGGTACAGATTGCATTTTTATAACACCTAGATTTTTTTCCAAAACGTAACTATGCATACTAATACATTATTATCATATTAAAGTAGCATATTAACTCTGGAGACTGAAAGTAATATATTGACTCTAGAGATTGAAAAAACATATAGTTTTTATAGTGTTAGAAGCTGTTAGATACTCATATAAGATTGTCCTCCATTGCCTAAGAACTTATGGAAGTAAGATGAAAAACTTCAATAAAGATTTTTCTTTAGAGCCTCGATGTCAAAAAAGTGTCTACACTTTACCAAATGGACTCTTGGTCAAAGGAAAAATGAAACTAAAGAATTTTATAAAGGTATAGATGTCAAGTCTACCCGCAAGAATACATGAAAACTTAAAAATACTTGAATATGAGATTTTATACGAAAGAATAGGAGTTGAAACATGGATCCGTGCCTTCAGTGTTTTTGTACTTTCATCAACTCCTACTTAACGCTTCACAACACTCTTCTAACTCTTCTAACAAAGAAAAAGTAGAAAGGAAAAGATTTACAACCTTACGTCAGGTTCTTTTTGGTTTTGTGTTCCTTCTTTAATATTTTGCGTACTCTTATCACAAATTCTTCTTGATGCGAAACATTTAAATATTCATGTTCTTATTTAAGAACTTTCGGAAGTCCAACCTTACATACAAATTTTTTGTTAAGATTTTAATCAAGGAAATACTAGTTCTCAACCTATCATTAACTAATAAAAATTACCAATAATATGATACCGAAACTATAAAACCATAGCTATAAAGTTAGGAGATCAATAAAAGAAAGGGAAGGGAGATAATTAACCTTCGCAGAAATGAACTTCTTGACGACAAGAACTATTGTGTTTGTAAAGAAATGCTCGCCAAAGACCTAGAAACGACTGATGATCACCGCTACTTCCAAGATAAGACTATTCACTCAACGGAGATCTAGAAAGGACCAACGATCACCATTGTTTCCGGAAGAAGATTGTTCACTCGACGAAGATCTGGAAGGGACTGACGATCACTGTTGCTTCCAGAAGAAGACTGTTTGCTCGATGGAGACCTAAAAACTACCAACAATCACTGCTGCTTCTGGTAGAAGATTATTCGCTTCGTGGAGATTTAGAAAAGACCGATGATCATCGCTTTTTCTGGGAGAAAACTATTTGCTCAACAAAGATCCAAAAAGGACCAACAATCATCGTTGCTTCCAAGAGAAGATTGATCACTCAACAGAGATATGAAGGTAAATGTAGAAATAGTTGGTGAAAGCATAATGAATGACATTCGAGTGTAATTTTTACCTGATTTCTTCAATATTATACACATCTACCATAAGTAAATTGGTTTTTACACCCGATAGAGTTATCCACTCCCACAAGGAATGTTCAGCCATCCACTCCTCATTTCTTTTTAAGTTACTGTAGCGAGATCGATGGATGGAACGACTCCCAATTCCTAGAGTTGCAGTGTTTGTTTTCCGATCTTGCTCTCAACAGGCACTGAAGCACATAGAGCAGTAAACAAATGCTATCTAAGATGATTCACTTCACAGAATTTTGGATGTATTAGATTCTAAATGGTTCGTGCATGGTAGTTTAATGGTTCATTGGCATAAACACGTAACTGGTTAAGTTGCATCCATCCAGTTCAAGTCACAAGGAGAATACCTTAAGACTTTCTTGAAGCATAACATACAAAAGGCCAGGAGTTTCCTTCTCTATTACTGCCTTTGTAGCTTCAGGTGTAACATCTCTAGGTGTGAAGCCAGTGCCTCCTGAAAGTACAAATGAAAAAAACATCAAACAGGAGCCTTTTGCTGATAACAGCATTCCAAAATGTAAAATCAAAGTCCAGGAAGCAAACTGCCATTAAAATGTTTTAATCATGTTAACAAGTGATATCTCACCTAAAGTTAGAACGAGGTCTACTTTTTCAATGTCACTCCATTTTTGCAATACAATTTTAATCTTGTCAACTTCATCGGGAACAACAGCTGTTGAAACCACAACTGCTCCTCCTAGCTTTTCTGATGCAGAATTCACAACAGACACTGCTCTTGGGCCACTGTTAACATTGCATATGTATATGACATCAGATATGTTCTGCGGTAAATGTTACAGCATAAATTTGCAGGAAAAGGAAATCCATCAGCATAAGTTTACAGAAACTGTAAGGGTGAATGTAGATGCATGCTACACCTTAGACCTAAGATCTGCAGACATTTGGTTTGGATAGATTTTGAAAACCACATTTTAGGGGACATTTTTATCCTTTACTAAGCGCACGCACCCTCCCACCCACCCCATACCCCCCCCCCCGGCAAACAAGAAAACCGCAATGGATTTATTGAAAACCTTTGTTACATAAAATAAGCATGGATTTTTGCTGAAATACAACGACAGCTCAGCAGCCTGCTTTTGTGAAGAGCATTCACTACTCAGCCATATTGAATTTAGCACCAATCATGTGTCCCCTTTGAAACAATGATCCAAAGAGGAGTATCAAGATGCATACATCACATGTATCATGTTTGTTGAAAACCATTAGTTATACAGATAAAAATCAGTGTTTGAATAACTCGATTGACAGGCCTGTGCAACAAAGAGTGAATTTTTCAGGACAAGCACAACAAGCAGAAACAAAAGGAAAAGGATTAATATAGGAAGCAATAATATAGATTTCTGAGACTGCCATTTCAAAGTCCTGATTTAAGAACAAAATGCACACTAGAGATTCCTTTTAGAAGTGTTCAATCTTCAGTAGTGTTAAATTACTTGAATATAAGGACTAGATCAAGTTTTTCTTAAGGTTAGAACTAGATGAAGTTGAAAATCCCAATTACACATGCATAATTGATTCTTTAAAATAAATACATAGTTGAATCAAGTAGAAAAATAGAAGATCCCTAAGCATCACATTAGAAATGCCTGATATCAGAACTTCCCCAAACATCTTTTCTGGTGAGATCCAAGTGTCAAACTATGTTTTCTGAGTTGTTGAACTAAACTTTCAACTAGCCTCATAGACATGTAACATCACAAAGTAGAGGACCGGGGCAACAGTAGAAAGAAGCAAAAGGGACATAATAAAAATTGATAGAAGAGACCCTTAAAAAACATAAGCGATCGATAGATTCCTCAACAAAGAAAAGCTATAAACAATGGACTATAAAATAGAAAAAATGTCTCAAGAAACCAAATAATTAGAATTCATCCTATATATGAGCATAAAAAATCACAAGCACTTTCAACGATAAGGATGTAATGTGTGAGTCTTCATCCAGAATAATTTTGAACATAATTTAAGAGCAAGCTAACTAAGGATGCAAAGAAAGAAAATGAGCAAAAGGAGTACCTCCGATCAGGACCATTTCCCACTGCAACAGTATCACTGACAGTAAGAATTGCTACTTTAACCTTCGGAGCCTGAGATTCAACTTCAATTTGATTGTGTGCCTTACCACTTGGGGCAGTAGAATCACAATGAGAGTACACAGGAGTCACGCTACTTTCAATATTTCTCATAGAAAAGCTTCGTAAATCTGAAATTAGTATGGTTCGCACCAACGAACCAGCGGGAAGGACGCTTCCTGTCGCAGGTAACTCTAATAATGCATTTGCCTTCATACTTAGAAGCCGACTGCTCATTTGATGGCCAGTGCTCTCAGCAACAAAACTACAAAAGTAGATGATTTTACCCACAGTAATGGTACCATAACCAGGAAAACATGTGAGTTTCCACTATATGCTTCTCAAACTTACCCTGGGTGACCATATCCATCATTAGCCTCCCAGTTAACCACAGCACGGTGAAATTCTGGTCGGAAGGGATCTGTTTTAACAGGCTGAGATAAGCGAGCAAAAATTCTGCAAATGAGGTTTTGTTGACATCGACATTTTTAATGGTCAAAGAAGATGGTTTAAAATATCAACAAATATGAAAGATATATGGACAAATATATGTAAATTGTAGATTGTCTGACAATGGTTTTCCTAATCAGTATGAAAAGAAGAACAGATTTTCAAGCTTAAAAGGGAAAATAGTGATAAGCAATATTTGGACATTTGATGTCTCCTACCCAAGCCGCAAAATAAAATTGACTTCATATTCAGATTGATTCTACTTGGTAATATGTAGAAAACAAGATTTGCCTGCCTCAGAATTAGCTATTTTCCTGAAAAAAACATATCATAGTCTCATAGATGACCAAATAGCTCGGTGATAGAAGGAAAGATGGAAATTCAGCATAAGCAAAATCTTCAATGGTGCAAAATGTAATTTTGTTTAATAATATCATTCACCAAATGAAACAAACTATAAATATAAACTTGTTTTATTCACATACTTAAGCTCATAAAAAGAAAGGACAAGCAGCATACTAAAGAATTAATGATGGAAAAACCTTGCCCAGAAGTTGTAATATAGGTTAGTTTGCTCCTATTAGAAAGCCTCTGTAAAAGACACAAACTTCCTACACAAAAGATAAAATGGTTGATAATAGTGATTCCTCAACATGTGAATATGTGATTCATTCAGCAGAATGGTTGGAATATTGTGACTTTATTGCTAAATCCAGTGAAATATAGGGATGATGCCTGAACTAGGATACAGTTTGGGTTAACCAACATTCCTAAGTAATGTGTATCTCTTTAAATTTATGTAAAAGAGTAGTCTAATGGTTTGCAAGGTTTTAGCAATCTTTAAGGGCAAGTTTCTCTATTTTAGTATACAGCTCTAGTTGGAAAATTGATATTTCGAAATAATGTGAAATTGTCTCTTTCAATTTACATAAAAAGTAGCAGTTTGCAAGTTGTTGAATGTTGACAACCTCTGAGGATGAGTATTCAGCCAGCCAGAAAGGTAACGTATTGCAGGGACCACAAACAGATGGAAGCAAACTAAACAGCTCACTGGATTTCCAGGTAAACCAAATGCAAGAACTTTCTTAGCAGCTTTTGTCTCTCCCAACTGGACAGAGATCTCCGCAAAAGTTAGAGGCTTCCCAGGTTTCATACAAACCTAAATGAGGAACATATCAGCAAAATGATTGAGAACGAAAATCCAAACTTGTAGGTTGAATGTTAATGACGATATTCCTTCTAGAAGACAAGTAAAAATCTAACAACAAACACTAGATGAAGAACAAAAATTAAGCAATAGGAATCACTGGATTTTATCTCCAGAAAATGCAATTTTCTGATCTTTCTAATTCAACCAACTCAAGGTTGCATCCTTTCCTTCATCTTTATGGTTGCATCCTTCAATAAAGATGACAATCATTAAAAGTATAAAACATACGTTTCTACTTTATTTTGGATCATACAAAAGGTAATGTCAGAAAAGTTGAGCATAATGAAAAAGTACTAGTTTTAAATTAACAAAGGAGTATTTCAATTTGGAGCATTAAGTTCATATTTGGATATGAAATAAAGATAGGAATAAAAGTAGAATTGGAATAATAATTCCGTTTGACAAGTCAAAAAATGAAATAAAAGCAGAATAGCAATTCTTATTTTGATTTACTCATTCTAGAATAACTATTCCGTGAGAAATGTGGAATAAAGTTATTCCGCTAAGTTATTCTCATACATGTATGTATACGGTGTGTTTATTTTTTATCTAAAAATTAATACATATATAATATAATGTAAACATATTTTAAACTAAATATATACCTTAATAATCAAGTTGATTATTATTAATCTAGATGTTTTTCACTTATTCCAACACTTATTCTGATACTTATTCTACTTTTCATCCAAATTAGAATGTCTCCCTATACACATTTATTTACCTTTAAAAGAAAATCACTTCCAAATTGAATAGTAATACCATCAAAATATTAATACCACTTTCCAATTATTCGTACTTTTCTTATTCTATATCCAAAGAAGAGCTAAGTGTACCTAGATTCATTGTCATGATTAACAAACCATTTCTAAGTCCACAATTCAATTCATAACTATCGATTATTCAACTGTTACAATAAAACAATTCACATCTTGGGGAAAATATTGTTTATGAAATAAAAATTGTCAGGATATTAGCAGATTCTATGTTTTGCTCTTCCTTTTAGTGGGATGTAAAATCTATAGCTAACAAGAAACTAAACAATAAAAAATGCTGAACATGACAAATTAGCAACCTTGGTGAAATGTAAAGTCCCTTTCTTTTCCAATATGGGCTTGACAAAATCCCTATCTCCCATAGAGACTCCACCAGATGTTAAAAGTATGTCAATCCCAGATGAAAGGGCACTATCAAAAATAGAATCTATGTGCTCCTCACTGTCTGATGCAATACCCAAGTCAACTATTTTACATTGTTCTTGCATAGCAGCCGCCAGTAACATAGAACGATTGCAGTCTCTGATCTGCACAATTATTTTAAGAAAATTAAAGTCCACACTGCATGGAATACATTGCACCCTAAAAAAAACATTATTTATCTTAAAAAGATAACTTGAAAAGGACTTCATCTAAACAAAGTATTGTAATGATGCATACCTGTCCACGGCTTAGTGCCTTCGTTTCTGGGTCAACTAATTCATCTCCAGTTGAAAGCACTGCAACAGTTGGCCTAGGATAGACCTGGATTAATTCAACCTCATCTCAGCCCACTGGCAAGCATTATTTCAGAAACGAAACCAAAAATGTTATCCAGGATTACCTTCACCATGGTGACCCCTACAGTAGCAAGTAAACCTATTTCAGAATTTCCCACTCGTTCACCTGACTTTAATACCGTTGCACCTTTTTCGATATCACAGCCCTAAACAGATTATAAAAATTGAACTCAGAACCGATAAGGCAGGAAATTTTAGATAATAAAAGGTCTACATATAATTGGGAGTGAAACTCTGATGGTTAGGCACTGCATTTAGAAAAAAATAGGAAGGTGTCATAAAACGATATCATCCTTGCTTTTTTGTTGATTAGCCAGCAAATACAAAAATATATATATGCTCAAGAACTAAGGAAATAATACCACAGGTCGGATGTCAAGGGCTGCAGTGACTCTTGTCAATATCCTAACCCTCTTTATATTATCAGATGCATTGGCCACTTGTTCAGTATCCTCAACTTGCACAACAGCATCAGCACCGTCAGGTATTGGACCTAGAAGGAAAGAGCAACAAGCAAGCGCTAAATGTATAAGATAAAGAACAGGGATTCAACTTCATTAAAAAAATCTTGATCTTCAAACCCGTGGTATGCTGACTTTACATAAACATGCAAAAGCTCAATTTTCCTCGAAATATTAGTGTGCAATGTGCATCACTTTAAAGTTAAATTACACATGTACACAAATTAAACAATCATTTATTTGGAGGTTTTATAGCAATCACCTTAAGTTGCTTTAGAGTAACAAATCCAAAAGATAGGGATGGCAAAAACGGATTCACCTCCAGTTGTCACATATGCCACAGTCCCTGGACACACTACCACACCAACTCCATCATTTCCAGCTCTTGATTCTATAATCACAGGATACTCACCAGGTCCATCAGAAGCTACAACAGCATAACCATCCTAAACATGGGCCAAAGATATTAATGACACAGAGATAAAGAACATAAAACCAGACCTTTTAAGTGGACAGACTCACCAATAGTTTTTTTCAGAACACTAATTTTTAGCTAGGACAACTTTAACGTACATAAAAGCATATCATGCGAAGCAAACCAGTTGATATACGAGCACTTAGCAATTCAACCATAGATAGAAATGCAATGAGAAAGCAAAATCATTGTGGAAAGAAATGAATGGTTCCAGTTAAAAAAAAGCGGAAGTACAGACAACAAGTCAGTACAAAGGTTCTAAATACAACACCCATACCATGTCGTGTGTGCTAGCAAGCACGTGTGAGTGTTCACAACCATGAGTGTTCACAGACCAGACCATTTCAGCTTAACTCAAACACGAACGCATAGCAATCAAAAGCGATCGAGGAGAATTCAAACTTTCCACAAAACAAAACATTACCAGATGCTAACCCAGTACAGAAGATTAAACCACTCACCACTTTCAACAACCAGAAACAGAAAAACAGCCACAAAACATAAACTTCAGCTGGATCCAATAACTCTCCAATTAGAACATATAATGATAACAGATGGAATCGTCGAACAACTGCAGATTCAAAGTAGCTAACTTTCAAAAAAAAAAAACACACTTAGACTAATCTCAGTGGAACAGTTGACACAAGCAAATTCAATCCTCTATCGAAAGATACCAATAAACCGTAGAAGGAGAGAGATTTGACCTTGACGGAGGCCCGATAGGGCGGGAGGGGGTCGGCCGCGACGACGTCCTCGGCCAAGACGAGTCCTAGAGAGTTGAGGAGCGGAACGGCGACGGGCGGCAGCCTGGTGGCGCCACCAAGGACGAGCCCCAGGGCTTCGTCTACGGGGATCATCGCCGGCGGCGGTTGGAAGGATGGCTGGAGTGGCAGCCACAGAGGAGGAGGCGGCGGAGGAGTGGAAGAAATGCGGGCTGTGCGGGAACGGACAAGGAAGTCGGAGGAGAAAGGCAAAGGTAATCCAACTTGAACTTTGTGTGTATATTTATTTTTAGAGAGAGAGAGATAGAGAGAGAGAGAGAGAGTGTGTGTGTGTGTAATGAAAAAGATTTTGTATGCACAACAAATACTTACAAGATTTCATAAAAAGAATTTTATGTAAAGGGGACATTTTTTATGTAGGTGTCTACATATAAGGAGTATGTTGGTAACTTTTTATTTTTTATAAAGATATAAAAAAGAAGAAATAACCGTATAGATATACTTATTAGATATCCATAAATACATAGTGAAATTTTCATTTAAATCAAACAACCATTAACTTCTAATCTAAAGGCCTTAAATT
>JAMKQA010003003.1:0-16541 GCA_024699735.1 Posidonia australis
AAACCCTCCCCCACAGACGAACCTCACATGAAACCCTAGACATGGAGAGAAAAGGGAGGAGTTCTCTCCACACAGATGGAGACAAAATAGGGCTACATTATGCCAAAGAGGTTACATATTCTGTGCCTTAGCCTTCTTAAATACTAGGGCACCTAACTAGTCAAATGACCAAATTAACCCTAAACAAAGATATAATTCAAGACATATTTACAACAAAAGTTTTAGTTGCATTATGAAAGATAATTGACAAATTAGAGTTAGTAATACTAAAATAATATTTTAGTTTTAATTACTAAACAATAGATCCAATTTCTGTTAATAGAATGGAAGGAAAATGATTGTATCAACTTATTTTGACTCAAGAAATGAGCAAGGGTTACAGAAGTAATAGATAAAGAAATAATGTTTGAAAGCAATTACGATTTTTTAGAAAATAATACTATATAGCTATAAATAGTAACACTAAACACAATTTTAGTTTTCAAAACATTGTTAATAGAAAAATAGTATTACTAAATTTATTAATACTACATGTACATTTGATCTTCTTTTTCCGATTAGATGCTAAAGTTCATTTACAAAACTAACACTGGTTTAATATTTGATACTAACATTTTTTTTTAGCATTAGACAGTAATTTAAATTGTATTGATAGAATGGACGAAAAAAAGACTATTTAACCATGGCTTGACTCAATAGATGAATAAGAGTCACGTCAATCCTACTTTGTCAGAATGGCTAGGAGTAGAACCAAGATAACCACTGTTGGGCCTAAGAATAAAGTAACTGCACTTGAAATGGTGTCTCCTCCAACCAAAACAACAAAAGGTGGAAATTTTACCAAATTTATCTCAATTAGTGTTGTTTTTAATTTACTATAAAACGTTGAGAAGAAGATGGTTTATAGAAAGAAATCCGAAAGAAATATCAGATGGTAAAAATAAAGTGTATGTTTGATCCATTTTAAATGTATGAAAAAAATCCAACAAAAACACATACTACATGGAAGAAATAACATAGTAATACTAAAATTGAAACTTTTAGTAAAACAAAACTATATAAACAACAATAGTATCATGAAATTTGTATCTACCAAATTTTCAATAACAATTTAAGGCCAATAATATTTGCAATAATTACGATGGCAATGTAATGAAGAAAGGAAAGAAATAATTGATAACTAGTTTATCATAAAAAGTCCCTTAGATGACTATTAAGATTCTTCGAAAAAAAGAGAAAGAAATTATTGATAATCGTTTTAATCATACCCACAGAAGCCATTAAAAATTATCCAAAAAAAGGATAACTACAAAACCATATGAAACAATTTAGGAAACTTGAAAATCAAAATCCAAGATATAAGGGAGAGCAATTAAAGATGGTTACCAAAATATTTAATCCCTTACTAAAATTGTAGGGAAAAAAGAATCCAAAAAACCACTTAAATCTATATGATACTAAGTAATAGTTTTAATTACAACCTTAGATTCTAGATTTAACGGTTTTATGTATGTCTTCTCTCATTAGAAGCTATTCCTATATATAATTCAAAAGATACATCCATATTTGTATCTATATTCGCTTGTACTCCTATTTATGATACACACTAATTCTACTCTATTTGGTGCTTGGACTTATGGATTGTTGTTTTCATTACATTAGAGTATTGGTTATCAAATAGAAGTTATTTTAGTGGATTTGAAGTTGGATTGACCTCTTTTTAATGAAGGCAAAGTTAGGTGGAAAAACAAATTGTGTGTGAATTTGTGAAGAAATTGGCCAAGTTTGTGAAGTCATTGGGCCAATTAACTTCATTTATCCTGCAATTAGCTAATTTAGACTTTGTTTGGAATCTCCTAAATATATGAGTGAAATTTTGATTTTTTTTTTCTTCTAAAAACTGGTTTTTATTAAATTCTAAGTTATCTTCAAAAATCTTATTTGGTAAATAAAGGTCTATGAGTAGAAATTAGATTCTGCCATAAGTTAAAATACATATTTAACCCTTGTAAACTCTCCTCTTCTTCCTTTCTTCCTTTCTAAGTAATAAGGTTAGCATTGTAATTACATGACTTATCATTTAGTTTCTATCAAAAGCTTCCTCTAATTAACGTCTGGAAAACCATGAATTTACACATGGTTTTCCTCATTCAGAAGCTATGACTTCTATGAGAAGTGGGAAAGTTAAACCGCGTTTGGAACTGTTTCTATGATTTTCCATGGTTTGTTAGAAGCTAACCACCTAAAAGTTATCTAAAAATAGTTCCAAATGAGGTCTTAACTTATTTGGCAATCAATTGACGAAATAGGCTCAAATTGGTATGGATTGACTTTTTGTGAAGAATGATTGATTTGAATCTACTCTTTTTTGACCTTTGACAAGGATTTGACTAAGGGTCTATTTGATAGAGCTTCAGCTTCTACACCTAAGTGTAAAAGTTAGCTTCTGGAAATGTAGACATCCCAATTTTCTGTTTTTGCAGGATGGGGATGTTGTGACTGAGTTTTGACTTAACTAAGGCCATTTAATTTATAGAGACCCAATTGGGCCAATGAAGGCCCACTTAGGCCCATTAAACTCTAGTTGAGCTCACTTGGGCCCACAATCCCATTTTAGGCCTATTTGACTTCATGGAAGCCCATTTGATCCATTTGGGCCCACCTAAACCCATTTGGGCCCATGGAGGCCCACATAGGCTCGTGTAGGCCCAGTAAGCCTGATTGAATCCACCTTGGCCCCAAGGCCCACATTGGCTCAACCCACTCTCCTTCCAACCCAACACCTCATTTCTCTATTTACATATTCATTTAATAATTTCTACCAAGAAAAGATGCAAATTATTTCTCTCTATTGGTTTTCCATCAAAACACCACTGAACCCATTGTCTCCTCACTTGATCAACCCGAATCCAATCCAATTCAACTCTTCACTAAGCCCAGCACCACACCATCAATCCAGCCAGCACAAATTGAGGCATCTCCAGCCACTAGATCAACCGTCGGCGACCATTGGATTGCCGTTCATCTTGTCGGCGGGCAAGGGAGCAAACTGGAGCGCGTGGGGGACAGCCGTTGGCTGTCTGCTAAGCTAGCGTAATGGCGGTCGAGTGTTGTTGCCGTTATGTTGGGTGTCGCGCGCTGAATCTGTTGCAGGTTGTTGGGTTCCGGTGGCCTATAAATTGAGGAGGCAGAGAGCAATTCAGAAGGAGGAGGATTCATAGCTTTTCCACTACGCGAGAGAAGAGGAGAGCACAGAGGGAGAGAATTCTGAGAGAGCAGAGAGCGAGAGGAAGAATCCAAAGCTCGAGGAGCAACTCAGAGCTTCGGCAGATTCTCTCCAACCAGGTACACTCTCTGAGCTCCTCCAGTCTTAATTTCATAGCACCTAGGTCTTCTTCTCTCTTTCTGGAGCGATTCCAAGCGATCTAGAGGTGTTCTCTGATCGGAATCGCTCTCCAGTGCCCCATCGTCGCCTAACTTTAGCGACAGAGGGGGGCAATCTAGGACGTGTCCTGGACCCCCGAGCCTCCTGTCCTCCTTCCCTGGCCTCCCTCAAGCTCCAATGCCCCTTTGATCGCCGCTCTAGAAGCCCACACGCCGCTCGTCGGAAGTACGCGCTGACCCCGCTATCGTCGGAGAAGACGACGGAGTCTAGAGAGGAGCCGCGGGCATCCCGTAGCTCCGCGTCCCTCTGATTGTTCAGGATCACTCCATGACTCGTCCTTAGTATTCCAGAGCCTCCAGAGTTCCCCTTCGTGCCCCGGAGCGCCGCTGCAACCTTCCTCGCCGGAGATCGACCGTCGTCGACTGCCAGAGCCGTTTCGCCGCTCCACTCAGCTCCAGGGGAAGGGAGGAGGTTCCTCTCAACGCCCCGCAGCCACCAGGACCCTTGGACTGCCACTCCTCAGCCTCCAGAGGCCTCCATCTTCCCTGTAGCTGTCGCTGGAGTAGCTCGACGGCGAGGTAGGTGGGAGGCCCGTTCCCACCGTTGGTTGCTCGATCCACTCCGTTGGATCCTCCCCTCTTGCCTTCTTCTTGCCTCCTGTGAAGTCTGATCTAAGATTGGACCACAGGAAGGCTTTGTTTGCCCTCCTTCGGCGGTCGGCGGCGGTGAGCTCCGTCGAAATCGCATAAAACTCCCTGAATTTGTTTTAAAGCATTCTAGAAGCTTGTTTTCTTGGTTTAATTGCACTTTAACCCTCTATTTTTACTGAATTTCTTCTAGATGCTTTGTTTGCCAGGTTTTTTGCAGTTTAGCCCCTGTGTTTCATTGATTTTACTCTGATTGCCTGTTTTCAGGGGCCCTGAAAATTCCTAGATCATTTCTGAGACTATTTTCTTGCATTTTTACCCTGATTTTATGCAGAATTGATTTACATGCATGCATTAGTGGGTAAATTGCATTCAGACCCCTAGAGAACTTCATTTTGGCTAGGGAGACACATTTGACCCTAGATTTCTTCTTAATTACATAGAATGTGTTATCCTATGTATTTCTCGATGATTTGGGCTTCTGAATGTCAGTTTTCCTTGGATTTGGGCTTTTTGCACAAAACCCCCTAGACTTGTTCAGATTTGCACTCACACTTGCATTTTACATACTTTTCACATCTTTTTCGCACGGATTTTCCTGTCTTTTCTTCCTTGCTTAGTGCACGCTTTTCTAGCTTGTTCCGAGCTTTGTTTTCTCCTCGTTTTCCGGGTTTTCCTCAGTTTTCCGCAATTTTCACTTGTTTTGGTTTCCCATCGCCCGAGGGCGTACAGTAAAAGACTTGCAAAGCCAACATGGTCCCGAAACAAGGATTATTTTTCCCTTTTTGATTTTCCTGGATTTATCCCCAATTTCCGCTGTTTTTCGAGACGCTTTCCGAGAATTTCATGATTTTCACGATTTTCCTCATCGCCCAAAGGCGTACAGTAAAACGGCATTAACAATGCCTACATTTGACCCTCGGATTAACTTTTTTCCTTTGATTTCACTTTTCCTTGATTTGGCATGTTTTCGATCATCTTCATACATGAGCATATAGAATAAGCAAGCATACATTTATTAGACCAATGACAGTAGGAAACCTAGAAAGACCGAGTTTTCTAGGCGCATGGGGGTGCCTAACCCCTTCCCCATGCGTAACCAGAATCCTTATCCTTTCTCTGGCCCGCATTCATTCCGACATTATCCATTAGGCACGGATCACACATGCATCTTTGCATCTTGTTTGCTTTCTGCCCTTTTGTGTTTTCCTGGTTTTCCTCATTTTTCCATTAAAAGACTAGGTGGCGACTCCTTTCCTTATCCTTGTCTTTTTTTTGGTGTTTCTGGGTCTTGTCTCTTCTTCCGGATTCACCATTTTCACCGTGACGGTATCAGATCTCCTCGTGTGTTTCTGCACACCAGAGTAGGTGGAGAACCGCGCCAAGGGTTCCACCGGCATGGTCATAGGAAATATAAAGGAATCATTGTTCCAAAAGCTACATGCTTCTAAGAAGTTGGTAGTGTTTAGTAGAACTGTTACACTATTGTAGCTTCTAGGGAGAAGCGATATGCTCGAAAGTTGTCCAAAAGTTCTACCAAACGGACCCTAAGTCTATCGTGAATGGAACTTGCGATTCAGGTTGACTTGGGTTCATTTGTGAGAAATTAGGAATTTTTGATGAATCAGGTTTAAGCAAGATGAAACAGAGAAATCTCATATTTTTCTCTGAAGTAGAGCTCGTCACGTAGATTCATGAAAACCTAGGTGTCTGAGATGATAGTTAATAGTCTAATTGATAAAATAACTTATGATTTAACTTCATTATTTTATTGTGATTAAGGAAAAGGGTTAAGCACTATAACACACTTGTTTAAATGTTTAAATTTTCTTAACAACAAGAATAGACAAGGTGGCTTATGTGAAAGAGAGGGACGCTCAATGGGTTTTATAAGAGAAACAGGCATTTAAACATCTTTGCTTGGCGGATTCGGGACTTCATGTGAAGGAAAGTTGGAGAACTTCAAAACATTGATGACCTTGAATGGATGATATCCACAAAGCTATAAGTTTTGTAACTTGAATTGAACGGACAGTGCTATCAAATGTGTGAACATGAACAATATTTGTGATACCATTAGCTAACATTTATTTGTTGTCACAATATATGTGAGAATAGTCCACGTTGCTTAAGCAACAAGAATTATCATATATGTGGTCAATGGGAACAAATTAATAAAGTTCATTTGAGTCATCGAGTTGTTTGAGATCCACACTTCAACAAAATTGTATTGTAATTCATTTATAAATTATTGAAAAAATAATTTTGATGATTATTAAAAAATTAATTAAAGAATTTTGACAATCGTTTTGTTTTGAATACTGTACAAAGAAGTTGACATGAAGCTGTGGTGGAATGATACAATCCGAGATGACTACTAAAAGAGTTTACATCGTAATTGTAGATACCCCGATTTTGAGACTACTTGTCAACAAATTTCTCCGAAAGAGCTTGCTCCAACTACGACAAGATGCTACCTAGAATCATAAAGTTGCCTTAGAACCACACACCAATCCCAAACCCATCTAGCATCATAAATCTACCTAAAACCACCAACGTTAAACACCCATAACCCAATTTGTGGTTAAGTACTGAAGAAACAGGCCGAAGATCCAACGATCAAGCCCTACAATAGGTTCAACACGTTTCACCTAGGTAGATCACCATTGCGTATCAACACAACATATCACTAGCATGGATAGCTGGCGCACCTACCCTGTATCAGTAGTAGCTGCTAAAGGATCGTTTGGTCCATTCGCCTTTGGACCACTGATTCCTTGCTTCTTATTAGATATTATGGATCTAAACATATGCCTTGACATGGCTTGACCATCGTGCTCCTTGTCCCAATTCAAATCCCAATCTAATCCCTTTCACATGCATCCAAACCACTCGTTCAAAACCATTAGCCATCAACATTTCTCATGCATGCCATTCCTTTATAAAATCACCTTTAATGCCAACGTAAGAAGCTCTTGACAACCACTCTCACTAGCCTTGGCCTTGCATGCACACCACCTCTCGCCGTCGACCATAGCCAAGCCTTCTTGTCCAAGCACCACCGCATAGCACCCATCTCAATCCCACACTATTAGCCACCGCATGACCACTACAACCATAGAATTGCACTCTCCTCTACTACCAAAGCCTCCCAAGTCAAGCACAACTATCACATAGCCATCCCCAAACATCAACAAGCACTAGCACAACACCACCACTTGTTGTTGCAACCTCCTAGCATCCTTCGTTGCAATCAAAAGTTGACAACCTGGAGAAGCAATTGCCGCAAGTCACGACAGCGGGAAGGACAACCAACACTCTTACACAGGTAGGCATTCGCCTTGTAGCATAATTACCTCTCCTCCTTTGTATCACTATAAAATTCATTTGTACTTGTAATTGATCAGAATTAATGAATTTTAATTATGAACGGATGTTACAGGCGTGCAACCTCATCCTGTGAGCTATGTGATTGGCGTTAAGCCTTTTATTCCTATTTTGGCCATTGAATTAATTGGACTCACGGGCTCCTACCACAGGTTGGCCTTGCGGCTTAATTCCACGAAGCACATTTTAGTTAATTTAGTTGCTCTCAAAACGGTTGGTGTCCCGTAGCCATGTGTGAATTGGTTGGCAATGTAAAGGAGTCGTTGCGGTCTCGTGTGGTGGAGTGGTTGTTGCTTGAGGAGTGGGTGGCCTTGGGATGAGTTGGTGAGTACGTGTTCACTTACTAGAGATTGGTGGCTATATAAGGAGGGACGTGGAGCCTCTCTCAAGCCACCATCATTCTCTATTGACTCTCTAGCCCCAAACGTTGACCTTCCAGTCCTTTCCCTCCTCCTCCTGTTCCTTTCTTTCTCCTTAAGACCATCTCATCTCTTTCCTCCTCCTCCCTTCCAATTTAGAGAGAGTGAGAGAGGTAAACCGAGTGTGACAGAGTGGTGTCCAGGTGGATAAGCATTGTCGACCAATCATCCCTCTATCTAGTAAGCTCCTATCTTCATCCTAGAAGCTGAATGAGCTTGTGAGGAGGTTGAGGGAAGCTCCGGTGCTATGGTGACTGCCAAAAGAGAGAGTTTGGACCATCGGTGGCGTGAGGTCCTCTGTGTGCTTCTATCCATCTGTATACCTCACCACCATCTTCTCAATTTTGCCTAGAATTGCCGTAGGAATGTTACTTAGCATGTTTTTAATCCTAGTAGAGATTTCTTGATTTTAGGACAATTTTGGTATATTTTACAGTGATTTTCGTATGCATGTGAATAGTAGACCCGTTTGAGCTCTCTTGCTTTGAATTTTGATATCTTGCGCTATGGGTATCGAAATGTTGTCATTTTTGTGCCATGTTGTAGAGCATTTGAATATCTATGTTATGTGTATTTTTGTGGAATTTGTGGTGCCCCATGGTGAGACCATCGGTCACTTCCACTTTGAGTGATTTTGTGGGTGCTCTGTGTCAAGCGACCTAAGCCCTTGGTTTTGGGGCAAGTCACAGGGGAGGCTTGTGAACTAGCACCGCGGCTGACCTGTGCGGGTTGGTCCTGTGGGTTTTGGGGCCTAACTCATACTTGTTTTGGTGCTCTAGTGTTTTGGTTTGATTTTGGTGTTTTAAATGTTGTAGTAGTGTTTGGTACTATAAATACCCTCGTGATGTATAAATAGTTTTGAAAATGGTTTTTAATGATAATGTGGTAGTATTTTTGAAAAGGATTTCCATAGTTTTTTGGTGTAGTGAGCTAATATACCGAAGGGGCGTGTTGCTTAGACTAAGAAGTGTAACGACATTCTTAGATGGTCAAGCGCGTCATCTAGGTTGAAGTCGAAGATCAAGAGACTATAGGTAAGTGTTTATCAGATCCTAGAGGTATGATACTCCTAGATTAATTGTTCACAAGGTTGAGGCTAAGGTCCATGGGACAAGGTTGAGGCTAAAGTCCATGGGTCAATGTGTCATCTAGACCTAGAAGTATAATACTTCGGTCGTTCCAGGTGCTGAAACTTAGGGTACCATCTGGACTAAGAGGTATGACACTCTAGGTTCTCTAGGTATCGTGGTGTGGACACCAAGAGAGCATACCCTATAGGTATTTAGTCAGTCAGGTAATCCACGTGTCCTGTTTCTGGTTGTCCTGAGAGAGGATTGCTCGCCTAAGTGTAGGGTGAACAGGATTTCCTAGTTCTTCAGGTGAAAGGAACCCTTGACGAACTTGCTCATTGCAGGGTAGCTTGTCTGTGGTAGTGCAATGCACTTTAGTAGCTGCATATGGCCAAAGTTGGTTGTTTAGCGCCAAGCAACACGACTTAAGGTGTATTCTTGGGTGTACTTATGTAAGTTTCTACAAGTTTTTGCCACTTGGGCTCGGTTTTGAAGTGTTGGTGATTTTGGTATTTTGGTAGCTTTTTAAAGAAATAAAATAGTTTTTGGAATTTGTTTTAAAAGTTCGACTTGATTCTAATCGCAAGTTTTATTCCAGTTTTGCATTATTTTCGTAGGATGTGTGCTGGGTAGCCCTTTGGTCACTTACACGTGTTTTTTTGTGGTTTTTAGTTACAAGTGTAGGCGAGTAGCGATGTAGCTCTAATGCGCATATAGTTGGAGTCACCTAGCCATTCATTACAGGTTCAATGAGTTGACAAAATTGATGCGGAAGGGAGTTCAATTACAGTTCCGTTCTTTGGGTCCACAATTGTGAGACGAGCTCCAATGAGTTGAAGACTCATTTGATCTCAGCTCCCATTCTAACTCTACATTCTAGAAGTGGTGATTCACAATGTATGGTAATATCAGTGGTATTGGGTTGGACTGTGTTCTCATGCAGCATGGTAAAGTCATAGCCTATGCGTCTCACCAGCTGAAAGATCATGAGAAGAACTACCCTACCAATGATTTGGAAATGGTTATTGTGGTATTCACGCTTAAGCAGTGGTAGTACTACTTGTATACAGAGCAGTTTGAGGTTTATACTGACCACAAGAGTTTGAAATATATATTTACTCAAAAGGACCACAACATGAGACAACGTAGATGGGTGAAGTATTTAAAGGACTATGATTTTAGCTTGTCCTACCACTCTAAGTCGACATATACACATGATGGCGAGTTTATTGGTGAAAGAATGGACCATGTTGGAGGATTTGGTGGACTTTAGGTCCAACAAACTAGCTTGGGGAACGGTTGGCACTGGGTGGCCAACTTGTCTGTTCGCTCTAAGCTAATAGAGTTTATTATTATTCATCAGTAGGCAAACCCTTTTGTCCAGGCTATTTATGAGAAGCTAGAGGCTGAAGGAGAACTTCACTTTTTTGTTGGGGCTTATGGAGAACTTAGATATGTTCATCGACTATACGTGTCTTAGTATGAGGAAGCCAGGTAGAGGTTACTAGATGTAACTCATCGGTCTAAGTACACCATCCACTTTGGGAGTAACAAGATGTACTAGGACCTAAAGAGATGTTTTTGGTGGCCTAGCATGAAGAAGGATATTGCTAACCACGTGTCCAAATGTATGACCTACCAATCGATCAAAGCAAAGCAACAGAAACCTAGAGGAACCTTGCAGCCGCTGGACATTCCTACGTGGAAATGAAAACTCATTTCCATAGACTTCGTAATTGGGTTGTTGCATACCAATAGAAAGAACGATACCGTGTGGATGATCGTGGATTGGTTAACCAAGTCAACGCACTTCCTTGCTATCCAGGTGAAACTTCTAGTGCACCGTTTAGTAGAGTTATACATGTCAAAAATTGTTCGGTTGTACAGTGTTCCCGTGTCCATCATGTCTAACAAAGATATAAGATTTACTTCAAGGTTTTGGAGGATCCTGCAGGATGCTTTTCGTACAATGTTGAATTTTAGCACAGCATTCCATCCTCAGTTAGATGGTCAAACAGAGAGTATCATCCAAACGTTGGAAGACATATTAAGAGCATGTGCTTTAGACTTGTAAAGGAGCTGGGAAGAATACTTACCTTTAATGAAATTTGCCTACAATAATAGTTAACATTCTAGTATTGGGATGATGCCATTCGAGGCGTTGTATGGTAGACCATGCAGGTCCCTAGTTTGCTAGAGTGAATTAGGCAAATGGCAACTTCTTGGACCGAAGATCATACAGTTATATGCATACAAAGTGGATTTGATCCGAAAAAGACAGGTAGTTATATAGAGTAGGCAAAAGAGCTACACCGACCAGAGGTGGAGACCATTGGAATTTCTAATAGGTGATTGCATATTTCTGAAGGTATCACCAACCAAAGGCAGGACGCAGTTCAGGAAGCATGGGAAATTGAGTCTCCAATACATTGGCTCGTACCAAATTATGTAGAGGATTGGTGAAGTTGCTTATCGACTGGATCTACAACCAGAGTTGTTGTCAGTTCATGACGTATTCTACGTCTCCATCTTAAGGAAATGCTTAGTTGATGCATCACATGTGATTCCAGTTCAACTAAAGGTACTTCGACAAAATTTATCTTTTATGGAGGATGCAACTTATATTATTGATCGAAAGAGTAAGTGTTGTGAAACAAAGTGATTCCGCTTGTTCGGGTGAGATGGCAGCATCATGGTGCCAAGGAGGCCACTTAAGAGCATGAAGACACAATGATGGCCTAATATCTGTATCTTTTCGCCTACCAACGATTTTCAGAGAGAAACCCTTTGTAAGGTGGGTAGAATGTAATCCCATAAAATTCATTTACACTTGTAATTATTTAGAATTAATGAATTTTGAATATAGAAGGATGTTATTAGCTTGCGGTCTTTATTTGTGAGCTTTGTGTAAAGTATTTAGGTCCTGATTTCTATTTTGAACCACTAAATTAACTTGAGGCATAAATTCTTGGTGCAACTCCCTAATGCACTCTTCTGACGCAATAAGGTGGCACAACTGGTGTATTTCAATTAATCCAATTACGATTATTCTATGGTTGTGGCCTCGTGTGACGTTTTCCCTGCAGCCAATGGTGGTTTTGTTGAGCTCGTATGTTGTGGTTTAGTTGTGGTCACAGCGGTGGAGTGGTTGGCGTGACAGTGATGTAGTTGGCCAACGTGAAGTGAGTGAGCATTCATACACCTAAACCACGTAAGAGGGAGGCTATATAAGGAAGACAAAACGTCTCTCGTAAGCCAGCTAGCTGTGCCTTCACCCGTAAGCCATAGGCCATCCCTTCCCCACGAAGCCATTCCCTCCCTTTTTATTCACCTCCTCTCCTTCTTCTTCTACGAGAGAGAGAGAGAGAGAGAGAGAGAGAGAGAGAGAGAGAGAGAGAGAGAGAGAGAGAGAGAGAGAAGGTGATTGCCAAAAGAGCCCTATGTCTGTACCAAGGTGTGCTTGGCTCCAGGACGACGTCGAAGTGACCATGGTGAGCTTCAAAGTTCGCGGGAAGACAGTAACGTCACATTGTCTTGAAGGTGCACGCTCCACATCTTTGCTCTATTTGTTGCAAAAAATTTAAGGTTACATTCCTTGTGTGATTTTGAGTATGATGGAAGAGATTTCATGATTTTTAGTTGAGTATGCGATTTTTAATCTTGAAAATTTGATAATGGTTGATATTGTTTTTGTGAGGTGTTTTTCCGTAATTTCATGAATTATACTACATGGAACCTTGTGTTTTGGTGTTCAATAAATGCTTGCACGATTTCCTTTGGTTTGCTATATAATTCTCTATGTTTGGTTGTGTGCATGAGAAGATTGAATTTCGTTTTGAATGGGTTTAGTGAGTCTGTGTCTACAACTAGGATTTTGGCTTGGAACACAACTGCAGGTGCAACTCCAAGGTGCATGTACCCTACGCAACTTCCAAGCACAATCCTACCTAGAAAATGCAATGGCTTGGTTTTGGTGTTGTTCTGACTAATTTGCATATGTAACCTTGTTAAATGGTGTTTTGACATTACGAATATTCTAGTGTTTTTTAAATGATTTTGGAAATGGATTTCAAAACGAATATGACAATGTTTTAGAAAGATTTGTTGTGGTTCTTCTAGATTAGTGGACTAAGAGTCTAAAGGATCGTGTTGTCTCGACTAGAAGGTATGACAACATTCTTGGGTGGTTGGACGTGTTATCTGGTTGAGGTCAAAGACTAAGAGGTTGTAGGCAAGTGTCAATCGAATCCCAGAGGTATAAAACTTCTGGATCGTCGTTCATAATGCTGAGGCTAAGGTCCATGAGTCAAGGTGTCATCCAAACTCAAAGGTTCCTTCGGCTACTCTTGGTATCGAGATTCAAAGTAACGTCCATACATAATGGTATCGTGGCAACATATAAGGAATGTATGAGACTATTGAGTAACTAGATATGATACCCTGGTTGCTATGAATATCGAGTTGTGATAGATGTTAGCAGAGCCTTAGAGTAGGGTTTGAGTATCGAGTTGGGACGCTAAGAGAGCGTACCTTATGGTTTTTTCCCTCAAGTGGAGGCACGACTCCCTAGGAGTAGTGTAAGTGGACTTTTCGAGTGTAAGGTTAGCCTTTTGAGGGTTCTCCAGATAAAGGAACGCTAATATGGGCAGATTTCTCCATAATGTAGTTGTTCGTAGCAGTGTAGATTCCAAGGTGGCCTTGGTGGTCTGCTTGTAGCTAGAGTTAGTTGTTTAGCACTGAGCAACTCAACTCCTTGTGTGGTTTCGATTTTCCTGTGCATATTTCTGTAGGTTTTGGTTAGTAGGGCCCGATTTTGCCATATAGATGGTTTTCGGTGGTTTTTGGAAAGAGTGAAAATAGTTTTTAAAACTATTTTAAAGTTCAATAAGGTTTCATACTGTTGGTTTTACTAGTAATTGGGGTCACTAGCCGCACACTACAGGTTTCTAGTAGTCTAGATGCCTTAAATAGTATTTAATTATTCTATAAAATTTAAGCATATAATTATGATTAATTTTTAATTAGGCTATTGGATTTGATGTTAACAGCTCGGGTTGTTACACATCTCATACAAGGCCTTCAGTTGTTGAGCACAAGACATGACTCGTCTTTATACAAATCCTCCTTCCCCTTCATCCTCTAAGACGTTGTAGTGGACTTTCTTGTGCACACACCTCACTAATGGCCAGACGAATTCGAGAGCTTTGACGCTACCCAACAAGGACGAGGAGGAACATCTATGCATCCTAGATCTTGTTTTCATCATTGAGAATGTTCTCAGATATCCTTGCATGCTTCCTTAGTGTTTAGTTGTGTATTACGAACTTTAATTCTGCCATATATGCAATGAGAGCTCGTTGCCTGTAAATTGTAAAACCTAGTGTACATATACCTACCACGTATTAATACCGTAGATCACCTACATGACTCACTAGCACATCTCCCCTAGTCCAACAAAGACAATGGGCCGAGCATTGTTTGCATTGTTGTGTTTTCGTATCACGTTGCATTATGTTTTCTTCATTGCACATCATTCCCACTGCATATATACATAATTTTACAATCGATTTGCATGTTGCCTACATCAGATTTAAGTAATGAAGCCTTATTGTCTGAATTATAAGGCCCACGTGTTACAATCGATTTCCCACGTGTTACCACCATGTATGCCCTACGTGTATGACCAATGTGTGTGCCCTTGGTTCAGACAAGGCAGAGTACTTATTTTGCATATCTTCTCACTTTATTTTGGTTTCTCGCTTCTAGATCTATTTATTTGCATGTTTACTTGCATTTTGCATGGCATCAAGCATCCAAATACATTAAAAAACATGTATTCATGCAAGGCATCACATATTTACCCTTGGGTATACGTTATATGGCATTTAGATGCTTATATAGTTACACATGTGAGTTAATCAAGACTTGAAAAACTAATCCGTTGGACATATGAGGGTGCTTAACATTTTTTCCGTGTATAACAGAAATTCTTATCCTTTTTTATAACAGTAATGACCAATGTGTCACATTTATTAGTATAGAGCATCATATTTGCATTTTGTTTTGCTTTTTTGCTTGCATATTCTTCCTTTTGCATCTGATTTTTTTCACTTTCCTGCATAATAAATTAAGTGGCGACTCTATTTTTCTTATCTTTTTTTCTATTATTTTTGTCTTGTATTTTCCAATCAAGATTCTTCTTTAGATGCACTACCCATCGTGGCCTTAATAAGTCGTGCATGTAGGTTTATCCCACACGTACATCCTCTATTGATATGGTCACAATAATACATCAGCAATAATCAATAAAATCAAAAGATCACTCCTTTTTCACTAACCATGAGAAAAAAATATCAATCCAGTGAGATTAGTATATAATCAACAAGATTATATATGAGACTTTTTGATTTCTCATGAATAGTTCATGTGATTTTTTAATTTTTTTAAATATTTTTCCTACATATATTATAACTATAAAATAACAATGCTTGATCTCTTATGTAAAGCATATTAGTTATGCATTAGCATATAACTCTATTGTGGTGAAATAGTAAATGTTGTACATTAGTGCATACTTAACATGACATTATATCAAGGGGCTGTTTTTCCTGTAGGCAACTTAAGTTAGTTTATTTTCAATCGTTGGATTTAACCAACAGTTGAGATTAAATATTTTTCACCTTTCCTCCCGTTCCCCTCTTCATTCCGTTCTCTTCCTCCTGTTCCTCTTTCACGAGTGACGGCGATTTTCTTCCCCCCTTTCCTCCTCTTCCTCCTGTCTTCGACGACCATGCCCCTAGCCCTTTCCTGTTCCCCTGTCTCCCTCCTTTCCTCTTGTTCCTCCCAACTTTGACGACCACACAAGTTGCTACCGACTGCGACGACGACGATGGAAGAAGAGAAGCGACTAAGGCACCGAAGAGGAGCGACTGTGAATGGGTACGATTTGTCATTAAACTTCCCTGATTTGGGCAACTGTCACCGTCCATGATTTCCCTGATTTGGGTTTTTCCTACTAGCCCCTCCCATCCCGATTGAGGTTCTGGACTGATTTGGGCAACAATCACAGTCACCGTCTTCCTATTTTGTTGTTGCTGATATGCATGCCATAGGGGAAAATTTGTTGCTTCTATGGATGGTTTATCTTCTTTTTCCTTTCTTTTATCTTGTGCTACATTATTTGGTGGTTCAACTTGTCCTAGTGGCAATTAGCAAAGAAATCAACCCCATAGATGTATGCATGTCCTAAAAATGTAGGAAAGCTTACTTACAGTTTTAGGAACAATTTGCTCATGTTTGACTGGTTTAGCGATATAACTCGACTGTGTTCATTATAGTTCCATGAAGATGGCGAAGCAACTCTAGTACCTTGCTGTAATATCAAAGAAAAAAAGGATACTAGAATGAGATAATGCTGTGAGAAGAGGCAGGTAAAATCTGTAACAAACCCGTCTATGCTTTCAGATATGGATCCCTGCCTAACTGTGGAAACCCCAAGACAATAAAAGTTAGATAAGAATGATTTTTTCTTCAAAGTTAAGGGTTAAGTTCTGATAAAAGGCTCCATCTTTTGTGCAGTCTTGATCTGTCACTCTCAGTTTCACTTTGAATCTTTTGTTACAGTGTTCAAGAT
>JAMKQA010003004.1:0-14444 GCA_024699735.1 Posidonia australis
GTGTAACCCTATTTTAGACTCCAATTGAATAGAGAGAACTCCTCCCTCTTCTTTCCAGATCTAGGGTTTCATGTGAGGTTCATCTGTGGAGGATTGGATGCTTGCTTTAGGGGATGGTATTCTGATTTCTTCTTCTCCACTCGGCACAACAAACCCTTTAAGCCCACCAAAGCCCATTTAATCCCACCAAGGCCCATGAAAGCCCACTTACACTCATTAAGCCCATGAAGGCCCATGAAAGCCCATTAGGCCCACCTAAGCCCATTTAAGCCCACTTTCTCAACATCCTTAGGTTTGTTACAGGTTTGTTAGAGTTGGTTAGTGATTAGTGGGTTTTTGTTAGTGATTAGTTAGGTGGTTAATAGGTTGTTGGGTGGTTTTGGTTTGTTGGAGTGGGAGGTTATGAGTTTGTTGGGTTGTTAGTGGATTTCCTAGTTATAAATAGGAGTCTTGGCGGTCTAAGAGAGAAGGGAGGGTGAAAGAGAGAGCTCCTGGGAGAGAGAGGAGTTCACAGTGGAGGAGGAGAAGTGATTCCGACGACCTCCGGTGAGCTGCAAAGGAGAAATCCCACTGCCAGACCAGTTACGCCTTCCTTCAGCCTCTCTTGCCTTCAATTTTAGCTTCCTAAGGTCCCCTGAGTCTTCCCGAGTGATTCCAGGCAAGCCAGAGGTCTACTCTGGCTGGAATTAGAGTTCCCGGGTGTCGTCGGAGTCAATCTCTGACGACAGAGGTGGGGCCATGAATCCAGGAGTTGATTCGTGCCCCAAGCTGCTCCTTCTTCCTCCCTGGATCTTCCTCGTGCTCCACCACTCCTCCGCACACCGCTCCGCTACCTACTGAGGTCCTAGCTAGAAGGTCACTGGAGACGCTGCACCCCGCCGTCGTCAGAGAAGAAGACCGGAAGAAGCCTCTAAACGCGCCCCCTCGCTACTCCAAGCTCTTCCGAAGGTCCCACAACACGCCTCGACGCTCCACGAGCCCTCCGGAGCTTCCAGATCCACGCCACGAGCTCCCAAATCCTCGTAGCGATCCCACTCGCCGGGAAAAGAGGCGTCGATGACCGTCAAAGTCTCCTGCCGCGATATCACCACCGTTCAAGCTCTTGGAGAAGAGAGGAAGCTCCTCCTGACGCCCCGAAGCCACCAGGACTGCTGGATTGCAGCACCGTAGCCCCGACAGACCTGTTTCTTCTCCGACGCCGTCGCCGGAGCACCTCGACGGCGAGGTAGGTGGAAGGCCTGCTCCCACCGTTAGATGCTCGATCCACTCTGATGGATCATCTCCCCTCACCTTCTTCTTGCCTCTCGTGAAGTCTAAGCTCAGATCAGACCACGGGAAGGCCTCTGATTGCCCCTTCCAGCGATCGTCGGCGGTGGAGCACCGTCGCCGGCAACCATCGTTCTTTTTTTCTTTTAAAACAATTATAAAAACATTTATTTTAATAAACTTTTGAAAGTTTATTTTCCTTGTATTTAGGTCCTTTTTGTATTACAGTTTGGTCCTTTTATTACAAATAGGTCCTCTAGTCATTTTTCTAAAATCATTTGAATAAAGTTTTAACTGAAAATATTGCATTCTTCCCCTTGAACATTTAAAATAACGTTTTTCTGGCATTAAACTTTAGCAAAAGCCCTCAAGTTTTCTTTTAATGCATTTTATTCAGGAATTTTGCATAAAAGACCCTAAACTTTCTTGAAACCGTTCTAAATGCACTTTTTCTATGAAAATTGCATGAAAGCCCCTATATTCTTCTGAAACCTTCTAGAATGCACATTTCTTTGGTTTATTTGCATTTGAACTCCTGGAGTTTATTGAAAACTTCTCCGAAGCATGTTTTTCCTGGTTAAATTACATTTTCACCCCTGTTTTTTTCAGAAACTCTTCTGGATGCTTTATTCTGATGGACAATTTGCAGTTTAGCCCTTATACTTCACTGATTTTACTCTGAATGCCTGTTTTCAGGGGTAAAATGACTATTTTGCCCCTGAAACTTTCTAGAACCTTTCTGAATCATTTTTCTTGCATTTTTACCCTGAATTTCCACTGAATTGAATTAAATGCATGTTTTAGTGGCAGAATTGCATTTTAACCCCTAGGAAACTTCATTTTGACTAGGATTGCACATATTTGCACATTTGACCCTAGATTTCTTCATAATTGCATAGAATGTGTTTTCCTATGTATTTTTGATGATTTGGGCTTCAGAATATCAGTTTTAATCAGAATTTGGGTTTTTTACACAAAACCCCCTGGAATTTTCATTATTTGCACTCACACTTGCATTTTGCATATCTTTTCACATCTTTCCGCACAAGTTTTCTTGTCTTTTCTCCTTACATTGCGCATGCTTTTCCAACTCTTTTCGAGCTTGGTTTTCTCGTCGTTTCCTAGATTTCTCCCTGTTTTCGCCTTTAGATTTGTTTTGGCTTTCCATCACTCGAGGGCGTACATTAAAAGGCTTGTTAAAGCCGACATTGTCCCGAAATGAGGATTATTTTCCCTTTTTTGATTTTCTCTGATTTATCCTAATTTTTGCTGATTTACGAGACGCTTTCCGAGAATTTCTCGATTTTCACAATTTTCCTCATTGCCCAAGGGCGTACAGTAAAGCGGCATTCTCAATGCTTACATTTGACCCTCAAATTAGTTTTTTCCCTTTATTTCACTTTTCTCTTTTATTTGGCATGTTTTCAGTCATCTTCATGCATGAGCATATAGAATAAGCAAGCATACATCCA
This sequence comes from Posidonia australis, assembly GCA_024699735.1. Classification (NCBI taxonomy): domain Eukaryota; kingdom Viridiplantae; phylum Streptophyta; class Magnoliopsida; order Alismatales; family Posidoniaceae; genus Posidonia; species Posidonia australis. Next base: position 2,739 of record JAMKQA010003004.1, read on the forward strand.
TAGACCATTGACAATAGGGAAACCTAGAAAGACCGAGTTTTCTCGGGCGCATGGGGGTGCCTAACCCCTTCCCCATGCGTAACCAGAATCCTTACCCTTTCTCAGGCCCGCATTCATTTGTGCATTGTCCATTAGGCACGAAGCGCACACATACATTCTGCATCTTGTTTGCTTCCCAGTTTTCTTGTGTTATTGGTTTTCCTCGTCTTTCCATTAAAAGACCCATACAGCATACGTGGAACCCACATCAGCTGTTCCTACCTCATCAGCAGCAACTTCAGAAGCTCTCCTAGAAAAAATCGGTGATTTGGAAAGAGCTCTCCTACCAATTCCGGGACCTCTGCTATTTTCTAGAGGCGACACTCCCCTCGAATTTCCACATCTCGGAATTTGAAAAGTATAATGGTAGTGCCTGCCTAATATCTCATTTGAAGGCATATTGCGGAGACCTCGCGCAGCTTCAAGGCAATGAAAGGCTTCTGATCCGCTTGTTCCAGAAAAGTCTGACAGGGTCGACACTTAGATGGTTCACATCCCTCGACATGGCCTTTATCAAGACTTGGAACGACCTCTCTAAGGCGTTCCTGAAGCAATACTCCTTCAACCTCGACTTGATCCCTAAGCGAGAAGATCTGGTCACAATCCGGCAGGGCCCCCACGAATCATTTGGGGAGTATGTCGGTCATTGGCGTACACTAGCCTCCCAGATCAAGAATAGACCCTCCGATGAGGAGTCTATCGAGATCATTATAAAAGGAGCACAACCAGCGACTGGGGCCCTACTCAGCATTCAGCCCATCACTACTTTTGCATCTCTAATTCGGGCTGGCCCTCGCTTGGAGAGTTCGTTGAAAGGTGGGAACTTCCCTGCACTCTCTACATTTGCCAAGCAGGCCACTTCTTCTGGCAATAACATCAATAACAACACTATCAACACTGGCAACGTCATGAGGGCAGCCATTGCATTGATTAAGCCTTCTGAGAAGCCTACTAGAATGGAGAGCCAGCCTGATCACAATCAATTAGCATTTGCACCTAGTTCTCCACACACCACATACACACACTCCACCGTTGAACCAGTGCATCACGTTGCACCAATTCGATAGGAACAACAACCCAAGTAGAGGCGCGGTCGTCACTCAAAAAGTGACTTCACTTCGCTCGAAAGGCCATTGAGTGCCCTCTTCCCTCAGATAGTGTCACTTCTGTGACTACCAGATCCTCGTCTACCACCGAATCCACTCCCAAAGTGGTACGACGTAGGAGCGTAGTGTGATTATCGTCGAGCCCTGGGGCTCTCGACTGATAATTGCCACACCCTTCCGGATGTTGTTTAGAGCTTGATCGACAAAGGAACTATTGTCATCAATGTGCAGGAGGCAGTACCCACATTTGCATACCCTAGTGTAGCCAACCTCTCCTCATCTGAGCCTGCAAGCTTTGAGGATGTATGAACTTGGGGGTTTTCCTTTCTTTTTTCTTTTCCTAGTTCTTTTCCTAGGAGTCCATCGGGCTTCTTTAGCATAGTTTGTTCTCTTGTATTTTCCGCAAAAATCACATGTGTCGCTCTTATTCTGGTCCTTCTTTTGCCTAGTTTGTCTTCTTTTCTTTTCTTAGTTCTGTTCGGCGGCACTCATATGCACCACTCTTGTTCTTGTTCCTCTGCAGGGGGGCCCAACCTAAAGTTTGCCAGTTTGCCATGCGTTGATCTAACCCAACACGTGCAAATACCCTGGATCAAGTGGGAGACAGCCGACACAGCTGATATCAATTTCAACAGAGATACAATGTTAATGCCATCAACAGATTTAGCATTCACAGTGACAACCTCAATTCCAATAATGGTTGTGATAGCTTTTGTTACACCTGCCTTGATTCCGACTTCCAGTGGCACTGCAAGGAGTTATCATAAACCCCAATGGCATCGGCAAAACATCAACGACAAGGACTGGAGTTGAATCCTTTCTCTTTGTTCTCCTTTGATTTCTTTTTGCATCACCATATATCAAAACACACAAAAAAAGAAAAGCACAAAAGATAAAAAGAAAAAGAAAAACATAAAATAGAAAAAAAAACATCAAGAACAATTAGATGGGTAGTTTGCTTATCAATAACATTCTGCCCAATGATGAAAATTGGAAAAGCTCGTTAATGTCAGAATGGATTATCCCTCCTCAGTTGTCACTACTTAGATGACCAGGTTAGCAAGGGAGCCACTGAACATCAAAGCCAGACGAAATGTCCAAACTCAACAAGGATCCTGCACCTCCAAGAGGGAGATAAAATGTTAGGCATGATAGAGAGTGTGAGCCAGAAAAGAAAACATACATTCGCAAGGGCATAAAAGAATATAGAAGATAGAAGACGAAGTCAGACAGAAGTCAGCCCATGAGTGAGAGGCGTGCATTGTAGCTCTACCCTTATCATACCTTGGAGAGGAGTTGGAGTATGCGCCTAGTAAAATCATACCATTGAGGGACTGACCCACCCTCTTACAATTGAGGCCTCCTAAATAGACCAGGCGCTCATTACCTCCGAGACAAGGTTAGAGTGAAACCGCACGTCTGTGAGGGAGTTAAAGAAAAAAAACAATGATGTTGAAAAGGAAAAAAGCAGGTGCAGGACCTTAAAGAGTTTGCCATGGAGCCAGGTCCACAATACCTTGCCGTGAGTTCGAGTGCCACCACTACCCAGCGAGAGCCACCTAACGACTTGCCAGCCTCTATAGTGGCAATTGAGTCGAAGTTGTCATCCTCCTTTAACAGGCGTACAGCTTTCCAACCTAATTGAGGGCAAACAAACAACTGAACTAAACAAGCAAACAGTCCAGATAGTGAACTCATTGAGCAGGCAAAATAATAAATGTAGATAACAAGCACTAAAATCACAAGACATGCAATTCTTGATCAAAATAGGCCATTCTTAAATAACTAGATTGCTCACAATGATAAAGTCCACCACAATAGTCATAATCATCACAGTTTTGCTTCGATGACTTCTTCTTGTTTGCATATGGACTTGTCCAACAGGAGTTTTTGCCAAGTACCTTCAGGCAAGGGCATTTCAGTTGCTCAGTGGTTAAAGAGTATAAGCAGCAAGAACACCAGCTACAGTGTAATCGAGCCAGAGCCTTCGACTAGGGGCATGTCAGCTACTCTTTGGTCGAAAGTCACATGTCATGTGCTTGACAGAACATCAACTTGCTTTGTAACTGAACTAGAGCCTTCAACCAGGGGCATGTAGGCTGCTTTGTAGAAAGAAGGACTATTTTGAGAACGCTTGATGCAAACTATTGTCCAAACGATGGTCAAGTGCATATTCTCATAGAGAGGCGACATTCATGGTGGCTCCAACAAAACGACAACCACAGCAGAACATTGCAGCGAGACAAGCATCAGATCTGGGACATCATTGGCATGTCAGAAACACTCTGAATTCACAATGGCATTGAGCATAGACAACAGATCCTCAGCTGCTTCAACTGATATTCCCCACAGCGACGACGATCCAGGGTGCACTGGTACTTGAATAAGATCCCCATGGTGAACTCTTATTGGCTAAACAAGCTATCTGGACCCCCCCAGCATTCCTCTGTACCTTCTTTCAGTGGCATCCTTAGCTTTCCGATACCAGGGGCATGCTAGCTGCCTTTTGGTGTTGCTCTTATGTCAGCTGCCCTCTTAGTATCCTTCCTCTGGATCGTCACCAACAGCTTCTTGGTGGTTGAGTCCACTTTTCGGATCTCCGAACCATCTCCGCTTGCTTCTCAGATGATGTGTTCGGTTATCCTTCCCCTAGACCGTCACCGATAGCTTCTTGGTGGGTGAGTTTGCTTTCTGGATCTCTGAACCATCTCCGCCTACTTCTCGGATAATGTGTTTGGTTATCCTTCCCCTGAACCATCACCGACAGCCTCTCGGTGGGTGAGTCCACTCTTCTGATCTCCGAACCATCACCGCCTACTTCTCGGATGATGTGTTTGGTTATCCTACCCCTGGACCATCACCGACAGCCTCTCGGTTGGTGTGTCTGCTTCTCGGATTTCCGAACCATCACTGCCTGCTTCTAGGATGATGTGTTTGGTTATCCTTCCCTTGGACCGTCACCGATAGCCTCTCGGTTGGTGTGTTCGCTTCTTGGATTTTCGAACCATCACCGTCTGCTTCTTGAATGATGTGTTCGGTTGTCCTCCCCCTAGACCGTCACCGTCTGCTTTTCGAGAATTTCTCGATTTTCACGATTTTCCTCATCTCCCAAGGGCATACAGTAAAACGGCATTCTCAATGCCTACATTTGACCCTCGGATTAGTTTTTTCCCTTTATTTCACTTTTCTCTTTGATTTGGCATGTTTTCAGTCATCTTCATGCATCAGCATATAGAATAAGCAAGCATACATCCATAGACCATTGACAGTAGGGAAACCTAGAATGACCGAGTTTTCTCGGGCGCATTAGGGTGCCTAACCCCTTCCCCATGCGTAACTAGAATCTTATCCTTTCTCTAGCCCGCATTCATTTGTGCATTGTCCATTAGGCACGGAGCACACACATACATTCTGCATCTTGTTTGCTTCCCAGTTTTCTTGTGTTATTGGTTTTCCTCGTCTTTCCATTAAAAGACTAAGTGGCGACACCTTTCCTTATCCTTTTATCTTCCATTGGTGTTTCCAGGTCTACTCTTTTCCTATTCACCGTCTTCGCCGTGACCGTATCGGGTCTCCTCGTGTGCTTTTAGGCACCCGGTAGTAGGAGAGCCGCGCAAGGGTTCCATCGGCATGGTCACAGATAGCACTAGGTATGATGCAAGGCCTGCAATCTACGTTCTTCTATCAGGTTCAGTTGTACGTACCGGTCTTCAACCCATTTTGGCTCCTCTAATTCTGCTTCCCTTAGGATTTTGAGTGATGGGATTTCAACTTCAATGGGGAGAACTGCTTCCATACCGTAGACCAGCGAGTATGGGGTGGCTCATGTGGAGGTCCGGATTGACGTCTTGTAGGCCCATACTGGATATGGAAGTTGATCGTGTCAATCCCGATGAGTCTCTGCCATCTTCTTTAGAAATTTTTGAGGTTTTTGTTAGCAGACTCGACGGCACCGTTCATCTACGGATGATACAAGGAGGACTGATGATGCTTGATTCGGAGATTTTGCAAGAAGTCTTCCATCCTCTTGGCTATGAAATTCTTCCCATTGTCAGAGATGAGGGCGTGCGGGACCCCGTATCGAGCTACAATGTTGTTCCGAATAAACTTCTCTGTAGCCGCGATGGTGACTGTCTTGTACGAAGCCACTTCCACCCACTTGGTGAAGTAATCAATCACTACCAAGATGAAGTGGAGCCCATTGGAAGCTGCAGGATGGATGGCCCCAATGATGTCGACATGGGGAATCGACAATGAAACTATTAAACTATGTATGATAACAAGCCAAGGGAAGAAAAGGTCACTATGAACCTAAAATTAGGTAAGGATCCCTGTTGCGCACAGGGAAGGTATTAGGCACCCCCATACGCCCGATAAATTGATCTTCCATGGGTTTTTCGTTCACTTGTTGACAATGTTGGCTTTACAGCTTGTTTTTGTACACCCAAGGGTGATATGCAGTGCTACGCTACATGCATGTTGTGCCGAGTGTTGTACCTAAAACTAAATGCAGGCAAAGTGAGGAATGGGTCATGTCCTACTGTTCAGCTATGCTACTTGGGGTCTAAATCATGCATCGGTACAAAAGAGTTCCATCGACAAGCGCCCAAAAGGCAACCAATTCACCAGACCCTAGTAGTAAGCATCACTACTTTACTAGGTGCAAAACTAATGCAATCAGAGTCACTAGATGGTAAAACTATGCAAGCATGATCATCGTATATCTGGGAACAAACACCAGAAAAAATTAGAGCCCATGACAATCAGGAAAACATGCGAATCATGAAGCAAAATCTACTGTTTACATCCTGTGACCAGACTGGTGCACTAACCTGGTGCGCTAGTTATGTGCGCTAGTTATGTGTGCTTGTGTAGTGCACCTAGATGGTGTGCCAGTTATGTGCGCCTAGATAGTGCATTTCAGGTACTCTATTTCAGACAGCAATTTGATTTCAGATCCTGGGCAAGATGCATGCAATCTATTATACTTATGGCTATTTAGGGGACTAACTTAGATGCCAGGGGACACTATCACACTAATCAACCAAGTCTAAAGCATTCCTCTCACTCTCTCCCTATCTATGCATGTTTATGGGTTCTCTAGGATTGTTATAACTAGTGGTGGCTCTGGGGGTGTGTGGGGATAGCCTAAATGATTGAGAAAGTGTGGGAGGTCTACATGGCATGCAATGGGTGTGTCACAGCCCGTATTCAGTGGCCAATGGCCTCATAGGGACCATGATCCACCACTAAAAGACCAAATAGTGCAAACAAACACAAAAGTAGACAAACAGTGCAAACAACCTTACAAACAGTGCATCATGATCCACTACAAGATAAACAAACAGTCAAACAAACCACAGATAATCAAACCACGGTCCAGTTCATAATATGAAATCCTATTCGAAACAACTTAGAAAAAAAAAGATAAAGGCATGAAGTGGGGAAGTACCTGTGGTGTTTCTCTCCTTTAGTGGCTCGAGGTATCACCCTTTGGTTGCTTTCGACATGGCTGATGGTGCTCAGGGATGCAATGGTTGCTTGGGGATGCTGTGGAGTTGGGTGTACTGGTTGCTAAGAGAGATCCCAGTGAGGTGCATTAGGAGCTTTTAAAGGAGGTGGAAAACGTTGAGTCTTGGATTCCAAGGGACATGAAGGCCTAGAGACCCTCGTGGGCTTATAGGAGAATGTCACATTAGATGAGGGCCAAAGTGTACATTCATACATGGAGGTTACAAGTGGAGAGAATGAACAACCAATAGTCTGTGCCCTGAAACATGGCTGTGTGCTAGCATGGTGCGCCATGATTGTGTGCTTGTATAGTGCGTCAACGAGGTGCACCTGATATGTGCACTTGAAAGGTGTGCCATATAGGTGCGCCAAATATGGGCTTAGATTTACCACTTGGCTGTCTAGATTATCAACTGGACCGTGGGCTTGCATTTGTGGTTTGTTGCTATAATCTCAAGCTGATCGAAATGTCAAATAGGGTTCTGATGTGGTTAGGCTTGTCGTGTCCAAAGCAACATCCTTTTGAAGAGTTTGCCTATGAGCCGCCTCAAAATCAAGGTGTCTACAGCTATGCCATCATGTAGTGCCTTAGGCGTTGGGCGGCCTAGACAAGGGACAAATAGACCTTCTCGATGGTGGTATGCCTGGTCTCACAGTCAGTGAATTTCTTGCTTACGTAATATACTACTCTTTTCTTGCGACCAAATTCATCATGTTGACCCAATACTATGCCCATAAAATGTTGCATGACTGAAAAGTAGAGGAGTAGAGGCCGTCCTAGAGTCGGTGGGACCAGAATTGGCAGTCTGGCTAATAGTTGCATAATCTTGTCAAAGGCAGCTTGACATTCCTCACTCTAGGTGATCTGGGCATTCTTCCTTAGGAGCTTGAAGATTGGCTCACATATGGGAGTGAGTTGGGCGATGAAACTGTTGATGTACTGTAGTCGTCCCAGTAAGCCTTGGACCTCCTTTTCAGTGGTTGGAGGAGCATGTCGATGATGGCTTTGGCCTTGTTTGGGTCGACCTTGATTCTCCTCTATCTGACTATATATCCAAGGAGCTTTCCAGATGCAACGCAAAATACAAACTTGCTGGGGTTCAATCAGAGTTTGTATTTCCGCATGCGATCAAATAGCTTCCTTAAGCAAGTGAGATGATCCTTGGACTCTCTGGATTTGGCAATCATGTCGTCCACATATACGTCAATCTCTTGGTGCATGAGGTCATGGAAGAGAGCTGTTATTGCCCTTTGGTAAGTAGCACTTGTGTTCTTGAGTTCGAACGGCATTACTCAGTAGCAGAAGACCCCTTAAAGGGTGATGAATGACGTCTTTTCCATATCTTCTTCCACCATTCTTATCTGGTTATAGCTTGTGAAGCTGTCCATGAATGATAACATCTTATGCTCTGCAGTATTGTCCACTAGTACATCAATGTGAGGTAGTAGGAAATTATCTTTCGGGCTTGCCTTATTGAGGTCTCTATAGTCGATGCACATGCGAACTCGTCCGTCATTTTTTGGCACTGGAACTACATTGGCTAGACATTCTGGGTAAAAGACGACTTTGAGAAATTTGACTTGGTGCTACTTCATGATTTCCTCTTTGAGTTTGAGAAGCCACTGCGGGCACCACCTTCTGAGTTTCGATTTAACTGGCTTGGCATCCAACTTCAGCGGCAAAGTGTGCACTACTACCTCAACATCCAGTCTAACCATATCAACATAGTTCCAAGTAAATACATCGTTGTACTCCTTCAGGAACGTGATGAATTCTGCCCTTGCCTGTGGGGACAATTTGGCGCTAATGCGGACTTCTTTAACATCACCAGGCGTGCCAATATTTACTAGCTTTGTGTCCTCCTCGACGTGCCAATTAGGGCCTTCAAGATCATCATCGTGCGGGTGGAATTTCGATGCATCTTCAAGGTCATCGGTGCCTATGTCATCCTCCTCCTCATATGCTATTAGCTCTGATAGGACCACCCTCTTTAATGTGGTGTTGGTGATGACGAAGGAAAGAATCTGTTCTGACTCCTGCTCTTGTCTGTGCCTGAGAAGGGTCACGCTGACTCTGGTGTTCTTGTAGCCGCATTGTGTGAACTCTTGACTAGTGCTCTTCAGCCCTGTTGAGGAACTGGTGTGTCCTTCTCTTCCTGCTACAGTAACTCTACTATTTTTTGGGTTTTTTGTTTTGTTTTTTTTTTTTTTTTTTGGATTTTATGTATTATTTACTACAATTCCCCCTCGACGGTTGCCTTATTGTTTACTATTCTGGGGGCCACCTCCTAGGCTCTTTGAGGAGCCTATCTTAAGGTCCTTTGTTTTTTATGCTAGCTTGTCTCAAGGCAAGGCTTGTGCTATAGGTACCATCTAGGCCCACCTTCCAGCTGCTTCAAGATTAACTCCTCTGGTCTAGTCTCTACTGGCTTTGTCTCCTTAAAGGCCATGATAGCTGAAGGATCTTGATGAATCTGGGGTAAGGTAGGCTCTGATTCTAACACCACCGCCTTGCCTTTCCTGCTCTTGCTTTCCTCTACTGCATCCTTCGCTGAGACTGCTAACTGCTCCTAGAACAACACTTCCAGGCTGTTCAGCATGGTGTCTACATGGCTCTCTATGGTCGTGCCCTCTTCCTCATGGGAGGCAAAATCAACATAATAGGCGCAAATCTCTGACTGCACCAAGGGTCTAGGGACTGGAGGGGCTGTGATGCTACTGTTGACTGACTACTAAGGCTGGACTACTGACCCTACTGTCAACTTTCCTAACTAGTCTACTGCTGTGACTGGCTGTACTAACGACTACTCTGGTTGAAATGCTGCTGGTACTAATAACTCCGAACCAAATGTGGGGTCGGGTGTGATGACTACTGCTGACAATGGGGTTGGTAATGCTAAACAGGTGGATGCTGGAACTGCTGGTTGCTATTGCTCTACTCTATCTAAGGGGTTTGGCTCGACTACATTTGAGGAGTCTTCGTTTGTGTAGTAATCTTCCACACAAACCCACTCAATGTTCTCTGCTAGACTCTGCTGCTATTGCACTGTGATGATTGGGGAAGGGCCCCAATTAGGCTCCATCACACCTATGCTAACAAAGTTAGTCATATCCCGAGAGATAAACAATCTCCGATGCTTGCACACGGTCTAGGGTGGTCCTTGGTAACTAAGTCCTTCGTGGTCTCTTCTCTCCTCCACTTCAATTGGCTCCACGATCCCCTGACTGTACCGTTCAAGTGGGGCACCCTTTTCGTACTCCCATTGGTGACAGAGGTTCTCAACCATCAATTGGGGGTGGTTGCGAACAGCCATACAACTGACACACTGTAGATCTAGAATGAACTTGACTAGTTCAAATTGGTTAACCTAATAAAGCAAATCTGAAGGCTTGGGATCAAAATGGACAGTCCATAGATCAATAGAAGAGATTGTGTCAGCCTCATCTTTTTCGAAGTTCTCAGCCATGATAATGGCAATGCCATTGCCATAACAGAACTTGATCATGCAGTGTAGTGTTGATGGGATAACTTGATGCTTGTGCAACCAAGGGTCCCCAAGCAAGAGCTTAAAAGTGGGCTCGAGATTGACGACATAGAGCTCGACGTCAAATTGAGCCAAACCGACTGTCAGATGGAAGACCAAGACTACCAACGCGTCATGGTTTGTATTATCAAAGGACGTCATTCCTTTAATAGCTGGTGTGATATCCTCGGCCTTGAATCCGATCTTGCTTGCGGTATGCAAGGGGTAGAAATTTAAACCTACACCGTTATAGACCAGCATTAATGGAGTTTAGAAACTTCAAAATTGCACAGTGATAAACAACGATTGGTTATGGTTGGTACTCGTCGGAGGCAACTCCTGAGAGGAGAAGGAGATAACCTGCGGCATTGCGATCACACATACCATGTTTTCAAGGGTCGCGGGCTCAATGGTGATGGATACATGGGCTGCTTGGAACACGTGGAGGAAGGCCTCTCGATGCTCAATTGAGGTATGGATAAGGTCCCAGATGGTTATGTCAGCCTTGACCTTCTTGAGTTGGGAGGTGATGTCATCTAGGGATTTCCTGGTAGTACTTGTGGTAGGCTTGGAGGTGGCTTCTTTGGTGATAGGTTTGGTGGACTGGCTTGCTTGCTGTGGTGGGGGTGGTGCTGGTTGGCTTGCCTTGGGGACCGGAGCTGGGGATTTGTACACCCTTCTAGACCACGTGATTTCTGCACACATTTCTATGGCATAGTCATACAGGACTCGATAGGTATCCCTATTCAGATTAATGACTAGGGGCGTACAAGCCGCCAACTCTAGTTGGGCTACTGGAGGATTGATGGAAGGTGCTGTGGGGTAGGCAGTTAGTTGGATGGGTTGGGTAAAAGCTAGTTGTGGTCTCACCTTAAGGCAAATGGGTGTGGCTGGGGATGATTGCATGGTAGGCGGTGTGATTGCACATTCCGACCTGATGGTTAGGTGAATTATGTTGATGGTGGATCTCAAACCCACGAGGAAAGACTGGTACAAATGAGAGGGGAAAGGCACAGAAACTTGATAAATGAGGTCAGAAGGGTTTGGCAGCAGACTCGACAGGAAAGAGATAATGAACCCCTGAGGTCTCGGGCGCTCCTGAATTCACATGCTAGGGGAGAGGATGGCAGACTATACTAGAGTGTGCTTGTGCTTGTGCTTAAGGTGCTTGTGTTGGGGTAGGTGCAGATCCTTCATCCAAGGTGTTGATGATGATGACCTTGCAATCAATGAGATCCTGTATGGCGTTCTGAATGGTAAAACAGTTGTCTATCGAGTGCCCCATAGCCTGATGGTAACTGCAGTATAGATTCATTTTATACCTGTAACCATGCCGACGAGGAGATTCCGCAAAAGAATGCGAAATCGGTCAGCAAAATCACGTCGAAAAACAAAAACAAATGCAAAATGCAGGAGTCGCCACCTAGTCTATTATGGAAGACAAGGAAAACCATAACATGAAAAATCATGCAAAAAACAATAAGGACAAGTCTACGAAAACCAAAAAGATGTGGGTAAGGATCCCT
>JAMKQA010003005.1:0-18942 GCA_024699735.1 Posidonia australis
TTTGAGAACTTGAGAAGAACAGTTGTATTCCCTTGACAGCATAGTGCCGGTTACCTAGACCGAGAGGGTCCCGTGGTTTTTTCCTTTCCTCACACCGAGGGGGTTTCCACGTAAAAATATCTTGTGTCTGCTTGTGATTATTTGGTTACAGTTTTTGTTTGCTTCGCCTTAGTGTTTGTTAGGCCCTCGTTTCCCAACACTAGCAAGTGCTACGAGCGCTTGACTATGGTTGGGTGGCTCGCGATGGTGTTGCTTGGCCAAGGACGTCGCTTTGCGACTAAAAGTGGAATGCAGGAGCTGGCAGTGTTGTGGTTGTGTATTGCAGGGGGTTTGACATGTAGTAGGTGCTTGATATTGGGGATGGAGGAGATGTAGGGTAGGTGCTACAATTGTGGAGGCTTGGTTATGGTCTTGGATGGCCGAAAATGGTGGTGGATGGTTGGAAAAAGGATGGAATAGTGGCCAGTAACGAGAGAGGGCTAGGTGCTCAAGCAGTGGTGCAGTGAGGTGGGTTGCCAAGAGATTTCTACGTGGGTGGAAAGCACTATTTTATAGAGAGAGAAATGAATAAGACTTGTTGGTTTGAAATGGGATCATGATAAATGGTGGAGATTCAATCCAATGGGTTGGATTGGGTTTTAGATTAGAGAGAGGGGTATGATGATCCACAAATGTCAAGGAACACACCAGATTCATGCGAGCCAATAAGAAGAGGAGAATTGGTGGTCCAAAGGGTTAAAAGGCCAGATAACCCCTTTGTAATCTACTACTGCCTTAGGGCACTGCACCGATAATTCGCACCACTTAGCTATGCCTATAATGTGCGCCAACTTGGTGCACATAGGCTTTTGCAGATCCTCTTAACTAGATTTTGGGCCTGTTTCCTGAGTGTACAACCATCATAAAGGCTTGGAGACCAGGTAGAACACCCACTTGCTAGAGCAAAGTAGGCGAACGCCAGCTTTTAGGCCTAGAGATCATGCAGTAGTATGAAAAGATAGTGGACTTGATCTAGAAGAGGTTGGAAGCTACACAGAGTAGACAGAAGAGTTACACCGACAGGAGGCAGAGACCTTTGGAATTTAAAGTAAGAGACTTCGTTTTCTTAAATGTATCGCCAACTAAAGGGGTGGCATGGTTTGAAAAGTGAGGAAAGCTGAGTCCTCGCTATATCAGACCCTACCAAATTTCAAGAAGGGTTTGTGAAGTAGGGTACAAATTAGATTTACCTCTAGAACTTTTAAGTGTGTATAGTATTTTTCATGTCTCTATGCTAAGAAAGTGTTTGACGAATGCATCCCAAGTAATACCAGTACAACCAGAAGAGTTACCGAAGGATCTGTCTATGGTGGCGGACGTTGTTTAGATACTTGAATGGAAAGGGCAAGTCCTCAGGAATAAAGTAATTCCTCTTGTACTAGTTCAGTGGCAGGACTATCGTGCAGAGGAGGCTACTTGGGAGCAAGAAGTAGACGTCCAGTCATGATACCTCTACTTATTCTACTGGAGGCAAATTTCAAGGACGAAATTCTTTTAAAGGGATAATATGTAATATCTGGCACCACATGCGACCACTGCAGGGTGGACATGCATGTTAAGCTCGCTGATTGTTGCCACGTGCCACTAGCACAGGTTGATACCATGTTTTGGTCAGACTAGGTATCCATAACTCATATAAATCATGTACCAAGGTTGATGTATAATTTGGATAAATTGGTTGTATGAATATTGGTGATTATGGCTAGTTTGTGTTTAATTCTCCCTATTGTGCTTGTGTTTTTCTCTAGTTCTCTATGCTGTGTGGTATTTTGGCATTTTGTGACCATGTATGTGTGTGGGACCTGAGACGGAAGAAAAGCCAAGGAAGCACAATGACACACAGTGGAACGCCACCCTTTATTGTGTGCGCCATACCTTTGCAACGACATCACCCCAACGTGCTCTGCCACTGGTCAGCTACATTTACCTGTGACTGTTAGTGATAGGTGATGACAAAAATAAAGAGAAATAAAAGATGAAGAAAGGGGCCGACGCTGAGGGAAAAAACTAGAGAAGGAGAGGGAAAGAAACCAAAGGGAAAGAAGAGAGAGGGTCGAAGAATCAGAGAAGGAAAGGAGGGGAGCTCATCGTAGAAGAAAAAGGGTTCGCTGGAAAACGTTCTATACGTGTCCCTCCTTCCTTTTTAATCTCTGATTTTGTCTAAGTTAGTGATAAAATGGTAGATTAGCTTGTTCTTGATATGTGGTAGAGATTCTAGAATTTTTGTGAATTATTAGTGGATTTATAGAGAGTTTTGAATGGGTTCGCTATAGTGATCTTCAGTGAACTCTTTGGCTTTAAATTTTTGTATCTCAGGCAAGTCGGTTTTCAGTAATTTTTGTCCCAAAGGGTAGAAGACTTAGGACTCTACGTTTCCATGTATTTTGTGTGATTTTAGGAAGTTTGTGGTGAGACCGCTGTAAGTTTCCAACTTAGGCAACATACGGTTGTCGTGTTTCAGGGTATGTGGTCTGTCTGTAAAAACCTGAGCCATGGGTCAGTACCGTGTTTTTGGTTTAACAAACCCTGTTTTCAGTGAATACCTTGTGTTTAATCATGATTTTTATCCTGAGAATGATTTATGTGATGAAAAATGTTTTTAAAATGAGTTTGAAAAGAGAATGCATGTATTTTGAAAAAGTTTTTCCAATGTTTTGGTAGGAACCACGTAGACGAAGGATACCCATGGAGTGGGTGTGTGATACCTCTAAGAAGTCAGGTACGAATATGAGGTCGTGGTTGCCGAGCTTGAGTCTGAGAATGGAACCTCATAACTGTGGTTGTGGTACTACAGGGCCTAGGGCATGGAAGATGCAGATTACCCTTAGTATAGGTGCTGGTCAAGTCTGGAGTTCGATCTCCAGATACTCAAGCACCAAGGAGCGTCATTAGGATGCACCACATGCTATGTGATATGTGGATATAGTAAGGCTACGGTTGGAGCAGTTGAATGCACGGGGTAGTACAGTATGGTCGGGGTTGGAGCCTTGTTGATTGCTTATGGCTAGTTGGCCACTCATGGTTAGGGTGACTCAGTAGGTTTTCCCGTTGTGTGTGTGAATGTGGTTTTGAGCTGGATTCTAGTTGTGGTTTGGTTTTTTCAGAAAATGCATGAAATGGTTTTTAAAGAAGCATGATATTTTAAAGGAAACAATGACTGTGATTTTGGAAAAGACATGGTTTCTAAAGTAGATTCCCGATTCGAGTTATATAGTTTTGGTGTTCTCTTGATTTGGTTTTGCTATTGTGTGTCTTCTGCTCATCGATCCCAAGTGTTTTTGGTCTCGATTTGGTAGGTGTGTACTGGGTGACATTAATGTTACTCACACGTGTTTTCTTTGTGTTTTGTTTCCAGGAAATTAAGGAGTGCAGTCTAATTCTGATGCATGTAATTTGGAGCCACATATCTGCACATGATTCTAGGTAGAGGTAGTTTGTTATAATTTTTTTGTTAATTTTAGTTTTTCATTTTTTTTTTATTTAATAAAAATACTTGAGTAGTATTGATACTAGTATGTAACGCAAGGGAGTGTCACAAAGGTATGTACACTTCACCGAGAGTTTAGGATAGAAATTTCTTCATGGATTTAGATGCATGCTAGATTTATGTTGGTGTTTGAACTGAGAGTAGGTTTTCTACATTGAATGTTGAATTGCATGTTGGATTATGCGTTATTCAATTTGAGTTGATTTGCTGCAATTCAGTTACTATTTGACCTTGCTATCTTGTTGATCATAACTTGAGTTTTAGATTTCAAATTCTAGTAAATTTAGATGCATTAGAAAGATAATTTTGAGATCTTGAATTTGATGTATTTTATTGAATTTTCTAGAGTCGCATACTACACTATATTTGTGGATCTTTATAGCAAATTTGTTACTATCTTGTTTCTTGAAGTGAATTGATGAATGATTTATCATTTATACATTCTGCTGATGCTTGTTGGGGAATTTTAGAAGACCCTAGGTGTTTCATGCTTTGCTTTGGATGTTTTAATTGAAGACAAAGTTATCAAAGAAAGGTCGTGCATTTTACTCCTGCATTTTTGGCCTGGGCTGTAGAATGTAGTGGCCCTACATTCTAATGTGCATTGCCTTATTTTGTTGAACTTTTGTTAACAGATTATTGATTGAGCCACACTACTAGAAAATCTACATTTTGCGACAACAAATAGCGAGCAAACGTCCTCACAAAATATAACGAGGACATATAGCGGGGAGTTAGCAAGAACATAACCTTGCAATAATTTTTCGAGTATTTAGCGAGGAGTGTTTCTCGCAATGTCCTCGCTTTTTTTTAGCAAGGACATAGAGAGGAAATTTCCTTGCTATTTTTCCTCGCTAAATCAGATCTAAAATACCGACGCACGAGTCGTTTTCCTTTCTTTCTTACCCTAATACTCATCTGCCTCCTCCTCTTTCGTTAACACAACTTCCTCCTTCGCTGCCCGTACACACGCTGTCCTCTTCCTTTTCCTTCCTCCTGTTACTGGACATTGCTGCCGGACGCAACCTCTTTCGCTGCCTGTACGCCGGACAGGGCCTCCTCCGCTGCCTGTACGTCAGCACCTTTTGCCCATTTTCTGGTATGTTGTGTGCACTTGCTCTAATTTTTTCTGTGAACTTTTCTTGCATCACTTCACATTTCTACCGGCATTGTGCAACAATTTTGTTCATCTTGTACTACATTTCTAGCTCCTTTTGTCCAATGAAGAACATCACACTTCGATATGCAGTCTTCATCACTGTTTGTAAAATGTTTAAGGAAGACAGAAAACTCTGTGTGTGGTAAGCAATTGCTATACATGCTCATTATCAAGTCCTAACACATCGAAATATGAAAAGTCAGTAGGATAAAAAAAATACAATAAAGCAAGTAGGATAAAGGAGTACAATAATATTGGGACAATTTTGTGATAAAGGAGTACATCCAAATGTGAACAATAATATTTTTTCTCTTTGGATGACTTTTGTTGTCTCAATCGGAAAAGATTGACAACTTATTTCTGTAGTTACCTGAAGCATTTTCCTATATGACTTTATGAGCTTCTACATTCAATTTTGTACAAAAATGTAAACACTACATGGATTGGTCTACACAGATAAGATCGTGTTTAATTGTTTACAGGCTAGACATACATAATGAAAAAAAAATATACTAACATATTTAGAGATTCAACATTGGACAAACTGACAAATCATGACGCTATCGCTAGAAATTTAGTAGAATTCTCACCTAAAGAGAAATCGACCAGCTTAGTAGCAACTGACACAGTAGATCCACTTGATGATCCACCAGGTACCCGGTCTGAGGCAGTTGGATTCACAAGTGTGCCATAGTGTTTATTTTCTCCATTAATACAGAAAATTAATAGAAGATCTGATATCATAAAAATGTGCTACTCATGCATTTAAGTCTTTGCTAGATATGGCAAAAACAGGAAAATGTAAGAAACAGAGTGTAGATGGTACTACAAGTGTAATTGAAAGACTTTTTTCATAAAATTAATAAAGACTTCATTAATAGTAATATTCAAATAGGCATGTAAGCTTCTACTGGATGAGTGGATGTGTGACTCTAGCTTTTACCAAATGCCTAAATAAAGCTTTTACCAACACAAGTTGCACCAGCTTCAATTACAGAAAAAACAGTAGGAGATGTTGAAGTGGCTACGACATGAGTTTTGCCCCAGTCTAGATTACCAAATCCAGTGACATAACCACCAATATCAAATCTGCTACAAGTAGACAGGTCACATACAAGTGTAAATAGAGAAAACAAAACCTAAAGTTTTTTTTTGAAATCGGTAATCTGTTTTCTTTTATATATTCCAAAATCTTAACCACATAAAGTCCAAAGTTGGGATAAATATTACAAAATCTGAACTCCTGCTGTCCAGTAGCAAAATAGCACAGTGCAAAAGGCTTAAGTTACAGAGCCTCAAAAAGATAGCAAAAGTAAGCAATAAATTCGACTAACAAGGATTTAGCCATCACAGAGGGTTCCCCTCCTCAAGAGCAGGAGTGGAGGCATTATCTTCTCCACCAATCTAAGCAAGATTCACAGCCAAGGGATCAATGTCCATGTTTCTATTCTGCTGAAAGGAAGTAATAGATTGCAGAGTCTCATTTTTTTCAAAACCTGCACCCAAACTTTCAATCCAGCAATGAGACAAGTTTAAAATATCGTTAACCATCATGCAGATATTTGTGGATGTATTTCTGAAAATTCTGTTGTTCCTTTCTTTCCAAATAGACCATAGAAATATTTGTGCAAAGGTATGAGAACCAATGTCAGGCATACCAAATTTTAACACAGGTGGTAAGCTAAATAAATCTGCTATTGAAAGGATAGCAGGATACAAGGGATTCAGTGTAAAAGCATTCCATACTGAGTAAGTAAAAGGGCAGAATAGGAAGAGATGTATTGCAGATTCTACATTTTTATTGCAAAAAACACATAGAATGGGACCATTCCATCCTCTTTTACACAAGTTCTCCTTGGTCAGAATTTTATTGCAAACCACTAACCAAGAAAATAATTTAACTTTGAGGGGAACCCAGCATTTCCAGATTTCCCCAAAATACTTAAACCTAAGTCCTCCATCATTTAACATAGCATAACATGATTTAACAGTAAAATTGTTATTAGTAGGTTTCCAAATAATGGTATCCTCCTCAGTATTCAATCCTACAGTAGAAATGATCCCAGCTAACATATTCAATTGATAATGAAGGGAGGTAGAATCAGTATGAGATATTGGATTATGAAGTAGATTATTGGGATTGGAGTTAATGATCCGAATAACCTTTTTAACAGAAGCTTGTTTAAACTTCACTCTCCTAAAGAGATCAGGTAAGATGTCTCTAAGTTTTTCCCCGTTCCACCATCTATTTTCCCAGAAGATGGTGTTTTTTCCATTGTTTACATGGAACAAGCTGAAACCATTTATAGCATCATAACTCTTTTTGATTTCATACCAAAGGGGTGATGTTCTAGTGTTGGAAATATTAAGTATAGCATCAAGACCTCTTCTTGTTGAATATTTGGCTTTAATTATTTCTTTCCATTTCAATGAGTAGTCATTTGATAAGAATTGCCAAAGTAATTTACATTTCAATGCCATGTTGAAATTTCTTAAATCGATAATTCCCCATCCTTTTTGTTCCTTGGATCTACATAGAGATTTCCACTTAACCAAGTGGCAAGCTGTGGAAGAAGAGAGAGAGTTCCATAGGAATCTTGATCTGAGCTTGTCAATAGCTTTCTCCACACTGGCTGGTAGGTGTAGAATAGATAAATAGTAAGTAGGAATAGCAGATAAAATTGCATTGACCAAGGTGAGTCTACCCCCAAGTGATAACATCTTTGCTTTCCAGAGTGATAGTTTGTTTGAGATTTTTTCAATGACTGGCAGCCAGTCATGATGATTAGGTTTTCTGAAGTGTAAAGGAAGTCCCAGGTATTTTATAGGGAGATTTTCAATTTGACATCCCAAGATATGTGAGGCTCTCTGAGTAAAGGAATCATGAGTTCCAATGCCAGTGATAGAGGATTTATGGAAATTTATTTTTAATCCTGAGCATGTCTGGAAACAACAGAGTATTCTTTTAATATTTATTAGATTATCCTTAGAGGCCTGTAGAAAATGGATGGTATCATCAGCATATTGTATAGTCATTCTGTTTGGGCCATTATTTGGTAGCTGAATCCCAGAAATTAGATTATTTTCCAATGCTAAGGCTAGCATTCTGTTTAAGACATGTGTGACCACAATAAAAAGTAAGGGGGATAGGGGATCACCTTGTCTTAACCCATGTGTTGATTTAAAAAATCCTTTAGAGGAGCCATTTACTAATACTGAGAAGCTGGCAAATGAGATACACATTTTAATCCAAGAGATCCATTTTTGCCCACATCCTAAACCTTTCAAGGTTTCTAGCAGAAATTCCCAATTAACATTATCAAATGCTTTCTCAAAATCAAGTTTAAGAATAAGACCTGGAATTCCATTAAGTTTCATGTGGTGAATAGTCTCCTGAGCCACAAGGAAACAATCACCAATGTATCTTTCAGAAAGGAAGGCACAATGAGAGTTATCAATGACCTTATTGAGGACAGGAGAAAGCCTTGATGCTAATGTTTTAGCTATGATCTTATAAAGGCTGTTGACTAGACTTATAGGCCTGAAGTCCTTTACTTCTTTTATACCCTCTTTTTTTGGTATAAGGGCAATAAAAGTCTGATTAATGTGAGCTAGAAAGTCTAAATCAGAAGAATTATAGAGATTTTGGAAGATGTTTAAAATGTCATCTTTCACCATTTCCCAAAAATGTTGAAAAAAATACAGAGGGAAGCCATCCGGACCTGGGGCTTTCTCCCCAAATAAATAGCCAACATTTTTATGAATCTCCTCCATAGTAAACATGGATTCCAAGATTTCTGGGTTTGGGATTTTGTTGGGCACTAGTGAATCCCAGTCAAGAGAAGGTATTATTCTGCTTGGCTTATTGAATTGCCAAATGAAGTGGTTTTCAATCTCCTTAGAGATTAGAGATGGAGATTGCTCTGGAATACCATTAATATTTAAAGAGTGTATTGTATTTATCCTTCTTCTCTGTTTTACTATATTGTGAAAGAACTTTGTATTTAGGTCACCTTCTTTGAGCCATTGAATCCTGGATTTTTGCTTCCAATAAATTTCTTATTCTTGTAGCAGGATAAAATGCTCCTCTTTAAGTGTTTTCAATTTGTCTTGGAAGATGATCTGATTATTTGAGGAAGATACCAAAGAATTAATGAGGTTTATTTGAGATTCCACAACCTGTAGTCTTTTCTTCTTTATCTCCCTAATAGGGCCCATCCAAGTGATGATTTGCTTTTTAAGGAATTTTAATCTGTAAGCAAATCTTGCCACAGGGGAGGTTGACTTACAGTTAGAGTTAGAGTTATGCCAACAGTTCTCTATGAAGGAGGCAAAACCTTCAGTTTGTAGCCAAGACTTGTAGAATTTAAAAGGAGGGGGACCCCAATAATATGGTGCTGTATCAAGGGTAATGGGGATATGATCTGAGATTACCCTCGTTTTTCCCAAACAGAAAGAGTCTGGGTATTTATCTATCCAACCAGTGGATGTCAAGAATCTATCTAGCCTAACCATAGTAGGCTGAAGATGAAAGTTAGACCAAGTGTATTTGCAATTGTTTGGTGGAAAATCTAATAAGGCTTTATTGTCAATAAATTCATTGAAGTCCTTCATGTGAGAAACAGTGCCACCTCTAGAAGAATGTTCATCTGGTGTTCTTGTGATGTTGAAATCACCACCTAAAATCTAATTTTGGTTAACTTTATCACTTATGAAACTCAATTCCTCAATAAAATGTCTTTTACGACTATGTTCACAAGGCCCATAGACTCCAGTGAGCCACCATTCAAAGTTATCCAGGAGATTTGTAAAAACTAGAGAAATAGAATAAGTTGCTTTAATGGTATTAGAAAGTTTTACCAAACTGTCATCCCAGCCAACAAGTATTCCCCCTGAGGCACCCAATGAAGGTAGAAAAGCCCATTGGTTAATGTAACCGCCTCCCATGTTTCTTAAAGTATAAGGGGGAGAAATTTTCCAATTTTGTTTCACTAATAACAATGATAGTGCACCTATTGGTTCTAATAAAATTTTTTAGGGCTCTTTTTTTCCCACAACTGCCCAATCCTCTAATATTCCAAGCTGCAATCAGCATAAATTAACTGAGGAAATATGAAGAGAATCCAAGTTCTCTATTATACTAGCATTATCATTTAAATTTGAAGGAGTTAAGCCTTGATCTTTTCTGACAGAGTTGTAAAAGGATTTAACTTCATCTGGGGATTTGAAGGTAATTCCTATATTTTTACAGAAGTTGTTAAACTGCTCATAGGAGTTCCATGATAGAACTTGGTTTAAAAAATCATAAGAACTACCATTTAGATCAGAAGGCAATGTGTCAGAACTAGAAAAAGTAACAGAATCAGAAGAAGATATGCAATTACCAGCAGAGTATTTATTCTGAGAGGAGGCAGAGAGTGTACTGTGAGCATAATTACCTGGTGCGTGAATGGGAGTGGGTGGTTGAGGCTTTGGAGCCTCAGAAGGTCCACCAAGATCGTCACTTTCAAGACAATCATATACGGCCAGCACTTTCTTAAACTTGGACAGCGATAGATTCCTAGTTTTGACTTCCATTTCAATAAATCTGGCTGTGTCTTCATCCCTGGGGGTTTGATTAGGAGAAGTACTGATAGAGGATGAGGGGATGCTGCCTTTATATGAAGAGGTAGGAATGGGAGTGGGGAGTATCCCAGGGGAATTGGAGATTGGCTTAGGACTAACCGGTCTAGTCCAGACAAGCTTCCCTTCACTAGATACTCTGTTGCCTTTACCTCCTCTCCATCCCTTATTGCTCTTGAATTGCTTTCTTATGGGTTTTAAGTTAACAGTATTAGCTTGTCCAGAGGGGGCTTTGACAGGCCATTTTTGGGGCAGTGGTTGAATGTTTCCCGAAGTAGAACAGAGATCCCAACTGAGACGATACTTTATAGGGTAGACAAATTTACCAAAGGCAAAATATCTGCATTCAGGGATGTCCTTTCCTGGTAGAGTCTTTATTTTTAGTCTAGCAAAACCCAAATGTTTCACATGATCAATGTTGTAATCAACCTCCATAAGCTCAGCGAATTCAGATACCATATTACGGAATATGTCAATATTCCACAGATGATGTGGTATGCCTTCCAATCTAATCCAAATCCCCTCCTCTTTTAGAATATTAACCGCATTAGAGTTTGGGGTCCAAGGGATGAAGGATGCAGAGATACGTTGCAGCAAATGTCCATGCATCTTAAGAGAATCAGTTCTAGCTTTAACAGTAGGAAAAATCAGAAAAAAATTTACCCAGAGAGGAGTCCTAAATTACGACCTCAGAGCCCTTTGTCCAATAGGTTCGGACATGGTTTTCTAAAATTTCCTTCGTAAGAGTGGGAGCGTGTGCCATAATTGTTGCGCTGCGAGATAGCAACTGATATTGGTTGCACACCGACTCAGTAAGGGGTAAGATAGAAGGGTTCTGTGGAGAAAGACCCTGGGAAGACATGTCGTCAGGAGTTGAGGGAACTTCCTGAAAAAATTTGCAAATGGCAACCGAATGAGAGGAGGATCTACATCTAAAGCAAGTACCAGTATACTTACAAGCAACCTTCGTATGACCTTTCAGACCGCACTGAAAGCATCTGCCGCTATTTTTACAGAAACTTACCAAAGGAGGGGGGTGAGTTTCCTCCTAGAAACGACCTTCCAGTCGTCACTATTAGCTTCAATAGAGAGACAGAAATTTTCCTCCGTAAGAATGGAGGAGCCAGTTGCGGGTGGGAGGGAAAAATCTTTAGCAGGGGATTCGAGTACCGTAAATCTCGACCTAGAACAGGCGTATCGTTTTCCAGAGATGGAAGGGAGAGGAGATGGGATGGACGTGCGGCTGACATTATTACTATTGTTAGAGAAAAACCCGTCGTTTGGAATTTCTTCCGTGCGGGAAGAAAAAAAGTTCCCAGCATTTATGGTTTTACTGTTAAAGTAATAGCTGTCAGAGACATTTCGTGCACTGGCGCAAGATATGGAACAGTGCTCATTTAATACCTGCAAACGATCTGCTAATCCTACGGTAGAGCCCAGATCACATCATAACAGATCTAAACTCCGAATCACTAGGAATTTGCTCACAGGGATTAACACAACCAAGAGCAGAGTAATTATAATTAGCAGGCGTAGAGTTAGAAAATACAGGTGTATTGTAGGACGTATAGTTCCAAATAGAAGGAAGTGGGATTTTAATGTGGTACGGCTCTGAGTCAGAGGCTAGGAAATTCCACCCCTGCCATTTGCAGGGAGAGGGCCGCCGGGACTCCTCCGCTAGTTTCATCGGAGAAGATGACGGAGGATCTATGCAAGCATAATCAAATAAAGTTGGAGTGTAGCTAACTAAAGGACTAATATTCATGCTCACAGGCAACAAATCAACCATAGATTCATGTATTTCATCCTCACTGCTGCCATTAACAAAAATAACAGAATTCAAAGAAGCAAGAACAGTATGATTCAACAAGGATAGCTTGCTTATTTCACAGATCTTTAGAAATTTAAACCAGCAATAAGATAGATTCCATGTAAGAAACATAGTATGTATGCAAATATTAGGCAGGGTTTCGGACATAGATAAAATTTCCGGGGAGGATCCAACTGAGAGATGAAAATAAAAGCAGCTTCCTGTCTTGCTCCAGGCAAGAAGGGATCCATTCGACATCTCGTCGGAGGGAAGAGGGAAAGAAGAAGAGCTAAGGGGATCAGAGGAGATCTCTGATACAACCTCACAGGGGGAAGAGTGACCCTTCTTCCACTAGCGTACCTGCCCCTTAGATCTGTGATGTTTTCTAGGACGATGCAGGCGGCGAGAGCTTTTCGGAGGAGAAGGATCATCGGAGCAGTCCTCGTCGAAGAGGCTCTCTTTGAAAGCAGCCCAATCGAATCGGGTGGCCTAATGAAGGAGGGAGTCGGATGAGCGTCCGGGGCCCTTCCGATGGTGGCGACCGCGGCGGCGCAGAGGCGGCCTATTTGGGGACATATTAGGGTTTCGACTACAACGATGCAGGCAGTGTCACAGAGTATCTTAGCACGAGTTGATACTATCCTAAAGTAACATCATATCCACTTACAATAAAGGAAAAGCAACATCAGGAGAGGTGATATCAAAATGTTTGATCTATGTAAGAGAGAAAAATAAGGGCATTAAAGACAAAAGCAAGTAGCTGAGTTGAAATGAAGCACACCAATGTAGAGGAACAAAACCAACTAAACTTGGACTCTCCACCTTCAACTCAAGTTCAATACATGTCACATATTGGATCCATAAAAGATTTGTTTGCCATTGACAATGACCAAATGAAATCCCCAACAATTTCACAAAACACCTTTAAGCCTCCCTACCAGACATTTGCATGGTTTCAAAGATAAAAAGAATGCAAAATCGTACAAAAACATGGTTGACTGCACATAATGTAATCCATTTTTTGTAGTAATGTATTATATCCAACAGAAGAAAAAAGGAACTTGGATAAGAACAAATACACATGCACACATGATATGTCAATTATCTCTAGCATCAGTACATGCTTTTTTTAATCTTTAAACAAACATATCTATCTTAGTATTCTTCCAATGAGGAAATTATTTTTTAATTTGTAACTTATCCTTTCATCCCAATAACTTACCTTTTTGTTAAATAGTATTAAATAAAATCTTGGAAATAAGAAGGAATAATTTAAATACTTACAAATGAATGAAACCCATGCAACGTTACATCCAATGTAATTTCCAACCTTCTTAGCTTTTCCATAAGGTCAAAATAATGGTGCACTCCTTTGTATCACCACCTTGATAACTACTATATACCATCCGAAACCCAAAGGCATCTCCAAACCTTTTTATTTGCATCCTCACTTAGAAGTAGTTCTCTTGCCACTATTTTTGAACCATTTGTAATTTTGCAAGGAAGACGTTGAATCTGCATTGTACAAGAACATCAATTAAAAACTTGAATATATCAAAAACAAAAAACATAGTAAAGTTAGTTATTATTTGTATACCTTGTCATCTAGATCATTTCATGTTAATGGTGTAGAGGCAAACTATAATGGGAGGACGAATATTTTGTGGCCTAGTGGCGCGACATTGTTGAACAATGGGGAAGAAAGAGTATCTTGGGCATCAACGCATGCTGGCTTTGCAATTATGACCAAGCCCTCATAACTAAGCAAACCTTTCAAGCTACTTTCAACTTGGCCTTTGATCTCATCTGTCCAAATCGTACGAGCTTGAATATTGATCTCATTACTCACTGTTTCGATGATACTACTACTAATGCTGTTCTCTATACTCCTATTTATTGCAACATTGATGATCACATCTTTTGGAAGGCTTCCTCTTTTGGTGAATACACGAGCCAATTCCGCTTACAGCGTCATCATGTAGAATGAAAATCCAACTTCGACTTCCTTCCCTTTAACAGGGAACTTCTCGATTTTATGGCTAAAAGGTGACATGAGCTTTGCTTCCAGTGTCCTTCTATTCATATGGTGTGCTCTTGTTGATGCGTTTCCACTCAAAAGTGCACTCTTTTGAAGGAAGATATGTTCAGATAATCTCTACCTACCTTGCAAGGTCTAAGAAGGAACGTATGAACATCCCTTCATTAACTGCAGAAAGGCTGTTTACATTTTGCATTTTCCTGAATCAGGACATGTTTCATTATAACAAAATCATAACATTGACGACTGGTGCACACTTTGGACACGAGCTCCATTGTCATCGCATCCAAAAGATCGTAGAGCTTTCTTCTTGGCTGCCCCCTACCATGTGGATAATGTGGAAGCACTGGTGCAAACTGATCTTCGAAGGGTTGGAATTCTCTCCTCGTGCTGTATCCTTGGAGGCTTCTGCTTTTTTCAATTCTTACAAGGGAGATGCCATCGATGCATGCAACTCATTGTCTTTCCCTAATTTTGCCAAACACAATTGGAATGCTCCATCCTCTGGCAATAAGATTAACATTGCTGTAGGACTTTCTACGGAAGCTAGAGATCACATGGGTGCAAGTGTCTGTTCATTGGCCTCCTTCCAGCCTTCCCAACCTCCCTTAGTTGCTGAGGCCTTGGCTTTGATCTATAGAATTCAATTGGTACTTGATAAGGATTATTGGAAGAATATTATACATACTGGAGAGTGACTACATCACTCTTATTGTTGAGATTTTGACTTGAAACAATCTGACGGACGTTCGCGTGGACGTCCACTCCAGATGTCTGTTGATGAACGGCATCAACACAGTAGAAAAATGGATGTTCATTCCGAACGTCCGCTTTGCTTGTTGTTTGAAACCAATGGTGGAGTGGTCGTCCGTTACGAGAAGGTTTATTATAAATTGACCTGTTTTACTCCATACACATATATATATATCCTTGTGTTGGAACTTTAAAAAGTTGTTGATCTTCCAACCCTTGAGAGTCATTAGTGTCAATAGCTCTCTCTATAGGGTAAGGATTTTGATCTTTTTTCATCATCAATCTCTATATCTTGTATTGGTGTCGGTAGCTCTCTCTCTCTTTGCCCTAAGGACATAGATTTATTTGGTTGAATATCATAAATCCTTGTGTTTACGTGTGTACTTTAATTTGTGATTTTCTCTATTTCCCTTTTATCGTTTGATTCTTGTTTGTGGAGTAAAAGAGGATCGTTTTGCCTAACAAATTGGTATTAAAGGTTTTATTATGGATTTTGATTTCAACCGCGAAGATGATGCGGTAAAGTTTGAGATTGAGAAGTATGATCGGAATATTAACTTCGATTGTGGCAAATAACGATGCATACAATTTTGATTTAACAAGGAGTTTCAAAGGTATTGAAGGGAAAGGACAAGATGTCGAAATTAATGAATAAAGATAAGGAAGAGATGGAGGAGAAAGCCTTGTCGAGTATAAAACTTCATTTGTTAAACAAGATTCTTCAAGAGGTCATGTACGAGAAGGCCGCGACAAGTCTCTAACTAAAGCTAGAATCTCTTTACATGACCAAGACTCTTACGAATTGATTACATTTGAAGCAATGGTTGTTCATGCTCCGTATGGTTAAAGGTACATCCATTAAATCACGCTTTGATGATTTCAGTTTGGTCATTATGGACTTAAAAAATATGGATGTAAAGATTGAATATGAAGATCAAGCTCTTTTGTTGCTCTATTTGTTACCATCATTTTACAAGCATTTCAAGGAAACTCTCATTTATGGTAAAGAGGAAACGTCAATGGATGATGTTAAGTCATCTCTATTCAGAAAAGATGTTATAGATAGGGAGTTGAAAATTTTCAATGCCAATGATAGAAAGGTTGAAGCATTGAATGTTAGGGAAAGAAATATGGAATGAAATTTAGTAAATAAATCAATGGATAAAAGAGAAAAATCCAAGGGAAAAAGCAAATTATGTAACTATTGCAAGAAGAAAGGACATGCCATAGATGATTGTTGGAAGTTCTAAAATACGAAGAAAGACAACCATAAAGGTTTGTTGAGCAAGCCCAAGGAGGATTATGTAGAGATGAGTTGTGTGGAGGTAGAATGTTCAGATCATAATTGTATTTGTTGCCAATAATCCATATAAATCGAAAGGTGATTAGATTCTA
Source organism: Posidonia australis (assembly GCA_024699735.1). Taxonomy (NCBI): domain Eukaryota; kingdom Viridiplantae; phylum Streptophyta; class Magnoliopsida; order Alismatales; family Posidoniaceae; genus Posidonia; species Posidonia australis. The sequence goes on from JAMKQA010003005.1 coordinate 16,304, forward strand.
GACTTGAAGTGTACATATCACATGTCTCTCAATAAGAATTGGTTCTATACCTACAGATGTATTGAAGATGGAGTTGTACTGATAGGGAATGACTTATAGTCAAATACTATTGGGATAGGTACAATTGAGTTGAGAATACATGATGGGACGAAAGTAACATCGATAGATGTCTGACATATTCTAGATTTAACAAAGAATCTTATCTCTCTCGGCACTATAGAAGTAAAGTGTTGCAAGTATTTGGCAAAAGATGGAATATTGACAGTCATGAAGGATGATCATTTTGTCATGTCGGCAAGGAGATTGGAAAGTTTATATTTTACAAGGAAGTACAATTATAGGTATTGCAGCAGTTACCACCGCCTTATCATCAAAGACAGATCACACCAAGCTTTGGCATCTCAAATTGGGACACATGAGCAAAATAGGTATGACCATTCTCAACAAAAGAGGACACATTGAAGTTTAGAACGCAAGTTAATTAGATTTCTATAAGCATTGCATTTTTGACATGTAGAAACGTGTTAGTTTTGGTGTAATAGAGTATAGAACCAATGACACATTGGATTATATTCATTTTGATTTGTGGATCCTTTCCAAGTTCCGTCCAAAGGCGGTGCGAGATATATGTTAACCTTCATTAATGACTATTCTAGGAAGGTATAGATTTATACTATTAAATCCAAGGATGAAGTGTTCAAGTACTTCAAACAATGAAAGACACTTATAAAGAAGCAGACAGAGAGAAAAATAAAGAGGATGAGAACTGATAATGGCTTAAAGTTTTGCTCATTAGAGTTGAATGAGTTCTGCAAGAACGAAGGCATCGTTAGACACCGTAATGTGAGGCATACACTACAACAAAACGGAGTTGTAAAGCAGACGAATAGAACCATTTTAGAGAGAGCACGTTGCATGTTGTTGAATGTCGATTTGTCAAAATTTTTTTGTGTAGAAGTAGTTGCTACAACGACATATCTAATCAACTGTTCTCTTTCATCAGTTATAAACAACAAGACACCAGAAAAGGTATGGTCTTGCCATCCTCTTGATTATTCTTATTTGAAAATTTTTAGTTGTTTTGCTTATGGTCATGTTAATCAAGGAAAACTAGAGCCTAGATCTATAAAATACATTTTTGTTGGTTATGTCTCTAAGATGAAGGAATATAGATTATGGTGTTTAGATCCAAAATCATCCAAATTAATTATTGCGGAAAATATCATATTTAATGAGTCTACTATGTTGACTTCCAAGAAAGATTTTGTTGGTAGTTCTTCTGATACAGGCACAGATGTGGATATTGATGATTAGATGGTGCTCAAATTAAATTCCCATGATTTAGTATAGCCACATATTGACCATTTTTTTGGTTCAAAAGAAGAAGAGGAAGAAATTACAATAGAAACGGAGGATTGCATTACAAGGACGCCTAAACAAAGAGTGATCAAGCCACCCTCTAGATACGTAGACTCTATGTTTACACATGCATTATTAGTAGCTGAGAAGACTTGTGATGCAGGAAAGTCGAGTAGATTTTTAGAAGTTGTTTTATCATAAAAGTTTACTGAATGGTTGATTGCCATGAATGAAAAGATGGAATCTCTTCACAAGAACCAAACTTGAGTTTTGGTTACTCCTTCAAAGGGATAGAAAGTTATTGGTTGTAAATGGGTTTCAAGAGAAAAGAAGGCATATTAGGGGTTGTAGATGCAAGGTACAAGGCAAGGCTTATTGCTAAAGGCTTTAGTTAGGTGGAAGGTATTGATTATAATTATATTTTCTCACTTGTTGTAAAGCACAATTATATTCGAATTCTACTGGCTATAGTTGTAGTAAATAATTTGGAGTTGGAGCAATTAGATGTGAAAACGACTTTCATGCTTGGAAAACTCGAGGAGCAACTTTATATGCATCAACTTGAGGATTTTGCAGTTGAAGGAAAGGAAAATCATGTTTGCTTGTTGAAAAAATCTTTATATGGGTTGAAGTAATCTCCAAGCCAATGGTACAAGAGATTCAACTCTTTTATAATTACACCAGGATTTAGCAAGAGAAAATATGATATTTGTGTCTACTTGAGAAAATTAGATAATGGATCCTTCATTTATTTGTTGTTTTATGTTGATGATATGTTGATTGCAGCTAGAGATAGATTTGAGGTGAATAAATCGAAGACTTTACTTGGTGGAGAATTCGATATGTAAGACTTTAAAGTAGTGTACAAAATTCTTGACATAGAGATACATAGAGATCAAAGGACTGCAAAGCTGTACTTGTAACACCAGAGGTCTGTATAGATTTGGCATGTATGTCTAGCGCACATTATAGGCACACATTTAAGGCATGAATTAGGAGTATGTCCTGTTATGTCTAGAACTCAGACCAGTGTAAGCCTTTGTTAGGGAAATTAATTTCTGTTTGACTGTATTCTTGGTAATTGTGGGGTCAGCTTGGTCGAGTGGACTAAGATTTGATTATCTGTAATTGTAAGTACATTTATTAGATAATCACAGTAGATTTATAGTTGTCTCTTTCTTTGAATCCTCGATTTCCTCGTGTTGTATCTATGGTTTCTCCTTAGCTCATGGTGTTTGGATCTTTTAGTTTCACTAGAGGGGGGGGGGGGGGGGGGGGGT